>BQNB010058281.1:14538-37819 GCA_026074375.1 Tanacetum coccineum
CATGTGGAAGGGCATTTATGCTAGGAGTAAAGGAGGCTCGCCAGGACTCGAACATCATGACGGGTACGTTCACTTTAAACAATCACTATGCCACGACTCTATTCAATTTTGGTGCCGATTATAGCTTTGTTTCCACTACTTTCATACCTCTGTTAGGCATAGAGCCTAGTAACTTAGGTTTTAGTTATGAGATTGAAATAGCTAGTGGTCAACTAGTATAGATAAACAAAGTCATTCAAGGTTGCAAACTAGAGATAGAAGGTCATGTCTTTGACATCGACTTGATACCATTCGGACATGGGAGTTTTAACATGATCATAGGCATGGATTGGTTATCTAAACACAAGGCTGAGATCATTTTCCATGAGAAAGTAGTTAGAATTTCACTAAAAAAGGCAAAGTGCTTAAAGTCATAGGAGAAAAATCGGAAGAGAAGGTGAGGCATCTCATGAGTGCAAAAGCCAAAGAGCATAAATAGGAAGAGGTTGTTGTGGTTAGAAACTTTCCCAAAGTATTTCCGGATGACCTATCAGGATTACCACCTACTCGAGAAATCTCCCGATCGATTGGCACCTTCTAAAATGGAGGAGTTGTCATGTCAACTCAGAGAACTCCAGGACAAAGGTTTCATTCGACCGAGCTCATCGCCTTGGGAAGCACCGGTATTATTTGTCAAAAAGAAGGATGGTTCTTTTAGAATGTGTATTGACTGTAGGGAGTTGAACAAGTTGACCATCAAGAATCGCTATCTACTCCCTAAGATAGACGACCTATCCGATCAACTCCAAGGATTACAGTATTTCTCTAAGATAAATCTTAGGTCTGGATACCATCAGCTGAGAGTACACGAGGATGACATTCCAAAGACTACATAGACCTTATCTAGACAAGTTTGTGATAGTGTTCATAGAAGATATCTTGATCTACTTTAAGACTAGGGAAGAGATGAATTGCACTTAGGATTAGTCTTGGAACTACTCAAGAAGGAGAAACTATATGCGAAGTTTTCCAAGTGTGAATTTTGGTTGCGAGAAGTACAGTTTCTTAGATATGTGATTAATGGCGATGGTATTCACGTAGACCCTAGCAAGATTGAGGCAATTAAGAATTGGGAAGCCCCAAGAACTCCGTCCAAAGTTCATTTATTTCTAGGCTTAGCAGGGTACTACCGTTGATTCATTAAGAATTTCTCTAAGATTGCTAAGTCACTTACCATCTTGACTCAGAAGTGTAAGACATTTGATTGGGGTGAGGAGCAGGAGTTGGCATTTCAAACTTTAAAGGATAAGTTGTGTAACACGCCTGTTCTAGCTCTCCCCTGATAGACTGGAGGAATTTGTAGTATATTGTGATGCATCAGGCCTAGGATTAGGTTGTGTATTGATGCAAAGAGGTAAGGTGATAACATATGCATCTAGGCAGTTGAAAATCTATGAGAAAAATTACACCACCCATTATTTGGAATTAGGTGTGATTGTATTTGCTCTCAAGATCTGGAGACACTACTTGTACGGGACAAAGAGTGTCATATATACCGATCACCATAGTCTTTAGCATATCTTTAATCAGAAGGAACTAAACATGCGTCAACGTCGCTGGATAAAGTTGTTCAGTAACTATGACTGAGAAATTCGCTACCATCCTGGTAAGGCGAATGTGGTAGCTGATGCACTAAGTAGGAAGGAGATGGTGAAACGTAAGAGAATTTGAGCTATGAACATAACCCTTCAGTCGAGTATTAAGGATAAGATACTAGCGACTCAGAAAGAGGCATCTGATAAGCCAGCAGAAATGCACCGAGGGCTAGATGAACTGATAGAACGTAGAAGTGATGGAGCATTGTATTACTTGGATCGAATATGGGTTCCTTTGAAGGGTGATGTGAGGACCCTGATAATAGACGTGGCCTATAAGTTGAATTACTCCGTACACCCAGGTCTAGACAAGATGTATTATGATCTTAAAGATATGTATTGGTGGCTGGGAATGAAGAAGGATATAGTCGTTTATGTTAGCAATGATTGACTTGTTTAAAGGTACAGTCTGAAAATCAGAGTCATCTAGCTACTGCAGCAACTGAGATTCCTGGAATGGAAATAAGATAGAATAGCAATGGATTTGTTACGAAGCTACCAAGGACTATAGTGGGCATGACGCAATCTGGGTCATTATGGACCAGTTAACTAAGTATGCTTATTTTCTGCCTATGCGTGAGGACTATAAGATGGATAGTTTAGCTAGACTCTATCTTAATGAGATTGTTGCTACGCACGGTGTGCCGATCTCAATCGTATCTGATTGTAATAGTCGTTTCACATCAAGGTTTTAGCAATCAATGCAAGAGGCACTAGGAACCCGGTTAGACATGAGTACGGCTTACCACCCTCAAACCGACGGTCAAAGTGAGCGTACTATCCAGACCTTGGAAGACATGCTCAGAGAATGCGTCCTTGACTTTGAGGGAAGTTTAGACAAACATCATCATAGGGTAAGAGAGTTCTCATATAACAATAGTTATCATTCTAGTGCGAGGTGTGCACCATTCAAAGCCTTGTACAGTAGGAAGTGCCGCTCACCGATCTTGTAGGCTGAAGTTGGAGAAGGACAACTGATAGGGCCTGAGCTAGTGCAAGAAACTACTGAGAAGATCTCGTCGATCAAGGATAGGCTTAAAGCTGCACGTGATCGTCAGAAAAGCTATGCAGACAAAAGGAGAAAACCCTTAGAGTTCAGTGTGGGTGAGTATTTCTTGCTCAAAGTGTCGCCTTAAAATGGTGTGGTACACTTTAGGAAGAAAGGGAAATTAGCACCTAGGTTCGTTGGACCCTTTGAGATCATTGAGAGGATCGATCCAGTAGCCTATAGACTTAGACTATCTGAAGAGCTTAATGGTGATCATGACACGTTCCACGTGTCGAAACTTAAGAAGTGTTTGGCTGACCCAAGACTACAAATACCTTTGGATGAGATCCAATTTGATGCTAAGTTGAACTTTATAGAAGAACCTGTGGAAATCTTAGAGAGAGAGTTCAAGAAACTTAAGCGGAGTACAATTGCCATCGTCAAGGTTCGATGGAATTCAAAACGAGGACCTGAGTTCACGTGGGAGCGTGATCATCAAATGAAACTCAAGTCGCATCTTTTTAGCTCAAGCACAAGTTGAATTTTGGGACGAAATTCTTTTTAAGGGGGGTAGAATGTAACCCTTGCACTTTTCTAGAATCTATATGTTCTAATTTAGTCCTTTGAATATTTGACTTTTGTCAATTTTGTTAGATCAAGTTACCATGTTGATATTGCGGGTTTTTACACTTATATATATATTTTATATTTTGTTATATATTATATATATTTACGGTGTGAATCCAGCCAATCAATCTCGTTTTGGGAGGTTTGTCCCGTAAATAGCTTGAAATGTCTAATAACGAGTCTCGACACGCCCGTTAATGTTCATAGCGAATCTAAGGAAATTTGTCTGTGAAATAGGTCGTGTAAATAATCTAGATTCATGGAAAAGTATTTTTGAGGTCATTAAAAATACTAGAAAACTTCGGGTAACATTTTAAAATAGAAAACGATGAGTCTTAAGGAAAAACTAACACACGACAAAGCATCCCGAGCCCCTTTGGATACCCATACCCGGTCGAAACTAAGAGGGGACATGGATGGCTAATTTTTAGCTCTTTGGGTCCTTGGTGGTCTATGTTTGGTACTATATTATTTTGTCATAGCTCATAACACACACATTTCATGTCTGAAAACTCACACATACTTCTTCCTTGTGTTTTGGCTCATTCGATTCTCACACACACACAAACTCTTAAAATTTTGCAACTTTGCAACTTTGATTAAGAACTTAAAGATTTAGGAGTATTGGGTTGATTCTAGTAGTCGGGTTATCATTTAAACAACGTTTGGGTTGTCCGATTTCGTGTCGATCTTGTCTTTAAAACCTATTCTTGTAAGTTCTCAAAACTTAATATAACTTGTACTTTTAGGTGTGTATTGATGCATAGATGAATGTTGTACGATGCATTTTCTATAAATCGTAAGCTTAAATTTTTGAAAGTAAATAAAGGGGTGTTTGTTTTGGTTCGAACAAGAAATAAAACCTATTCGTGGTTGTGATGGTTGAAAAACAATTATATGCTAAGTAGCTTATTTATTTTCTAGCTTAAAGGATAAGCTTATTCGGCTTATTTAAATACCTATTGAATTTCGCTTGATAAAGGATATAAGGAAACATGGTTTAGGTTATTTATTTATGGTATCTTATTTTTGTGAGCTTATTTGGCAACTTATTTTAATATCTAAATGAACTATGTAGCTTATTAGCTTATTAAAAAGCTTAGTAAACTTATTTTGAGCTTATAAGGCTTGCGGCCCAATAAGGCCTAATAAGCTGTGGCTTATTATGGAACTTATTGTGAACCTTATTGTGGTTCAGCTTATTTTTTTGGCTTTTGGTTATAGCTTATTATAATATTTAAGGCCTAACATATCTTAACGGTTTGAAAATAAGCTACATATAGCTTATTTTGGGGTTAATGGGCCACGACCCAATAAGGCAAGCCAAACCGAGGCTTGGTCTTGGTCCGTGAATCTTGGCTTACGTTGTGGTTTACATCTTGAACGTATAATTACTAGTAAGTATGTTATTGGACCTAAATCGGATTTTAGAACTTAATAAATGCGTTTTGGACTTCTATTGGGCCTTAAGGCCCAATAAGCGAAAACCTAGGCGTTTTACATGTTTAAAACGGACTTTTGAAAAATAAGAAATACTTATATAATGATATATATATATATACTAGTCGTTTGAGGAAATATGTTTTGATAAACGTTGCGAGATATAGATTTTTGGCATTTTGTCGGAAAATGGTAAAATTGTGGAAAAGTATTTGAAATTGAGGTATGAAACCTTGGAAAACATTGTATAAACGAACGGGTCATGTCGAAATTTCGTAAAAATCCTATACTTAGATTTTTGCTAAAAAAAACTTAGTTTTGCATCAAAATAATAAAATATTATTATTTTAATAAGTTGACTAAAGGACGAGAAATATATTTTATAATTATAAAATATAAAACTTCTTCAAGTCGTTTTGCATAAATAAACGTCTCATTTTTTATAATCTATACAAATAATTAAGGTAACTAAGGTTACCGAATGGATTTATCGAAATATATTTCTAAATATCTATTATCTAAGTCTTCTTATATTACTTGTCTATCTTTACTTAAATAGTATAAGTATATTATACTAAGGTATGAACTAGAACATGCTATCTTTGAAACTAAGTCGTCAACCATCACACCACTGATAACGTTAAGGGTGACCGTACAACGCACATCTGACCTCTATGCATCAACTTTGAAAACACTTTTGAAACGTATATCTAAATTGAACATTAACTGGAATATGTCGTGTCCAGACGTCGTTGCATTTTGATCTTGATCTTGCTACTTGTCACCTTTTGCTTCAGGTGAGTTCTCGTAGCCTCACTTTTTAACTCTTTTTCCGTTGGGAGAAAATGATACTCAAATCTGTTTTGAACTTGTTTTCTTACTGTGTGAAACTTGATTTTTTGGACAATGCCATGTGCCTATGACTGCTATATGAATGACATGAGATTTGGTAGAACTTACTGTGTGGATCTTACTGTGTGAAACTTACTGTGTGGATCTTACTGTGTGGAACTTACTGTGTGGATTATCTTTTATAGCATGGAGTTGCTATGTTGGAATCTAATCTCTTGCATGCATTCACTGTCATATTGAACAATTGTCCACTACTTAAAAACCATGGAACAGCAACTGGGTTGCAATCAAACCTACGAGCTCACCAACTTTATGTTGACCTTTTCGAGTATCATTTTCAGGTATTGTTAATGATCAATGAAGTCGTGTTACGAGCTTTAGCAGACCTTAAGAGCATCCTGTATGGATCATATTTGGAGAGATCTTGCATTGAAACTTTATTTGAACTTAAGCATTCTGGGGATTGTTATCTTGAGACTAGTATCATCCCCTGCGTGGGAAATTTAGTTGCAAGCTTTGATACTATGTGATGTGTTCTTTGACGTATCTCCACTCAAGTTTTACTTGGGGGTCGGAGAATGGCACGACACTTTTATGAATGCATTTTAGTTTTTCTCTATCTTGTATCTTGTGTTGTGATAATCAATTCTCCGTCACACCTCGTGTTTCCGCCTAAGTCGGGGTGTGACACTTTACATTTTTACAAATGTAATAAAACCTTTTTATAAAAATAAAAATATACAAAATATTTTTATTAATTAAAGAAATGTTTTATTTATTTATATAAATTCAAAATATGATTTTCTCCCCAAAACAGATAAAATTGGATCTGATCACCATTCCTCACTAACGACCAAAAGTAGGAGCGTCTGCCTAGGAACGGCCCCCTTATAGGTAGAACGGCCCTCAGATATATCTGTGACCGTGGGACCGTCTACAATAAACGTGCTCCTCTCTCTTGCCTATAAATACTGCACTATTCGCTGGCAGTTTCTCAACCTTTTGCATATAGTTTTCTCTCATACTTCTCTCTCTACATCTCTCAAAGTATTTCCAAACCTTTGATCACTAACTTGCTTAATCTTGTTTAAGTGATCCATTCTTTCTTTCTTCCCTCAAGTGCAAAAGAAGAACACTCGTATTCGCCAAGAAATAAAGTGTTGTAGATTAGTGCTTTCTCTCCAATCTTCTTCTAGATTTGATTTCTTATATCATTCTTGTGTAGTTGTGTCGATCCGGATAATGTATAAATCCGAAAGTGTTGATTGTGTGTCGGTTAGTATTTTAGGCCTTAAAATACATTAGTGAAGTTGTAGATTGGTTCTAGCTAATATTAGGACTCGACATTTAGCTTAGTGTCGGAAATTGATATAAGCGACGTGTAACGGTTTTCTCCGCCTAAAAGAAGCTTGTTGACATAGTGAAATCTCGAGTCGGATACTCGGGGAGTGGAGTAGGGCGAAGAAGAGCTTCATAGCCGAACCACTATAATTCTCGGTGTTGTAGTTTGATTGTTCTATCTCTTATCTCTTGTCTTTCATTTTATATCTCGTAATTACTATTTATATTGTGTTTGTATTGATTGTAGTTAGATATATTGTTTGTCCATATTGTTGGTTGATCTCACGTAAACTCGAATCTAGGATTTTTATAAGCAAACTTTTAAAACGCTAATTAACGGGTAAACTATTCAAACCCCCCTCTTTAGTTTCCACAACGGTTATGATGGCTTTGGATAGGTAGATAGGATACTTGTTGGATAAACACTTTAAGATCAAAACATACCACTTTAATTTGAAATATTTGTTGGATCAAAGGTTAACAATAACTTATCAAACTAAATGGTTACCTAAGCTTCTTGGTTTTGATTATGAATTTTCGTATAAAAAAGGAGCTGGGAATGGAGCTGCTGATTCACTATCTAGATGTTCTAATGAGCCAGAATTGAATGCCATCAGAGTCACCAATGTTTCCCGTGATTTTCTTAAGAGAATTTAAGACAATTGGCAACAGAAGTTGATTCAAAATTACAAGCTGATCGAAACACTCATTCAAAATTTGTGTGGCAAGCCAACCAGTTGACAAGAATGGGAAAGTTAGTTGTTGGTGATGATCTACAACTTAAGGATTACCTTTTTACTTATGTTCATGCTACTTCCACATGAGGACATTTTGAGGGCAGTGTCACTTTGAAAAAGTTGAGCTCTATGGTCTATTGGAAGGGCATGAGAAAATGGGTCAAAAATCATATAAGGAGTTGTGATGTATGCCAAAGGAACAAACCTGATGTGAGTGCTTACCCAGGTTTTTTACAACTGCCACCCATCCCTCCTACTATTTTGTCTTCTGTTTCTATAGATTTCATAGAAGATCTACCCAATTCACAAGGCAAGACAGTTATCTTTGTTGTGGTTGACAGATTGAGTAAATATGCTCATTTTATAGCAGTACTACATCCTTTTACTGCTGGCAAGTTGCTCAAGTTTTTATGGACAATGTGTTTAAGCTTCATGGTATGCCTCACTCTATTATCAATGATAGAGATAAAGTTTTCCTTAGCCACTTTTGGAAATCCTTGCTTAAAGTACTCAAAAGTCAATTTGCAAATGTCAATTGCTTATCATCCTCAATCAGATGGGCAGACTAAAGTTGTGAATAGATGTTTGGAATGCTAGCTAAGATGTATGACCGGGGACAAGCCTAAAGAATGGATGCAGTGATTATTATTGACAGAATATTGGTATAACACTCATTTCCATTCTTTTACCCAAATAACCCCTTTTGAGGTAGTTTATGGTCAGCTACCACCTACTTATGTACCATATGTGAGTCGAGATAGCCTTGTGGAAGCTGTTGATAGATCAATGCAAGTTCTGTACAACAACTTAAATTTCATCTCCAAAGGGCTCAAGATAGAATCAAAAATTTGGCAAACAAACACTAGACTGATAGACAGTTTGATATTGGAATGTGGGTGTATGTTAAGCTACAGCCACATAGACACACAAGTCACCATGAGAAAAGCTTCTTCCAACAAGTTGTCGTCTAAGTACTACAAGTCATTTCATTCTTTTTTGGGTAAAAGGTTACTACGGGTCATTTCATATTATCAAGAAAGTGGGACAAGTTGCTTATGAGTTGGAGTTGCTTGCTTCAAGTCAAATTCCATAATGTCTTTCATGTTTCCCGGCTAAAGAAGTGCACTCATCAAGTAGCAGCAAGTGGAGCATTACCAGCTTGTAGCACAAATGGGTTGCTGATCAAGACATGGCCATTTTGAAATGAAAACTAGCCAAGCTTAAAAATTCACGAGTCATGTATGTTTTGGTGCAATGGAGTGGTGAATTTGTTGATGATGCTACATGGGAGATTTATGGAGATCTAATTTAGAGATTCTATGCTTTTGATCAAGTTTTTTGAAGGCAAAAATCTTAAGGGGGAAGGATTGATATGAGCCATAGTCAACACAAGTCAACGCCACGTGCTACTCACATGCCTAGTCTGTTTCAAATCTTCGTTATGATTCTTGATGGGAAAAACCGTTATCACTCAATTGTATAGAACCCATCCATGTATTCATTTTCATTCATTGATTTGTCATTGTAAACTTCATCTTTCTATTGTAATCGTTCTGTAACAAACATTCAGCTCCTTAGTCCATAACAAATCCCTTCGTGTAATTATTCTTTCGATTTCAATCCTTTCTTCTTGAAATCCTAATTGAATTACGGGTCAATCTTCATTTCTTAATTGATTTCTAGATTGTTCATAATAGTATTCAATTGTAATCTTTTCTTGATTTCTCCATGCTAGCTTCTTACTAGCATGTGTTTTTAATATATCTCCGCCTGTAAAAAAAACTGATTCTCACCAATTTTTGCAACAATGAAGTTGATTTGTAATGAATACAGTTTGGTAAAAAAAAAAAGTTAACTTATACAAACAATTACAACATATCATTACGATGGATCTTCAAAAGTATGATCCAATCATGAATAACATTCAATCTTGTGAGGGTGAAGAAGCTTCAAAAAGGGTCTCCCTCGCCTCTATCTAAATTGAGGGAGTGTGGATTCCATTCAATGACCACATATCCAGAGTCTTATACTCTATTGATGATTGAGCATAAAGGAGAACGAACATACATACCGACAATCAAAATCAGAACTGATATGTTCAGTTGTCATCCCACAGCATCGACTTGTCTTCTTGTTAATCGTGCGTACAACCCATCTTTAAGTAGTAGTTCTCTGTGATTGCCCATCTGAATTGACAAGCATATAGAGTTTAGATAATTTATATGAAACTGGGTCAATTCAGTTGCATTTGTTAAAGGCTTGAGCTGGTTTTATGAGTCGAAATTTGTGTTTACTATATTCATTTCAGATGCTTGTCTTGAATTGTTTTATATGAAAGAGTTAAATGATGTTAAATATATAAATTATTTAGATAACTTAAGATATGGAGGTAATGATGGTTACAGTGTGTACCTCGATGACCTGACCACGGTCCATAACGACAATTCTATCTGCTGCTTGTACGGTTGAAAGCCTGTGGGAAAACGATTATTTAGTCATTTTAACCATAAATCAAGGGGGTAAAGATAGCGTATTTGTTTTGTATCCTCTTATGGTGTTGCAGTACCCACCTGTGTGCAATTATAATGACAGTCCTCTTAAAGTTATCTCCGGCAGCACTAAGCACACCCTACAAGATCCAAGAATATAATGGTCAGAAACTGAAGGTTGGTGGAAAATCATCTGATTCATAATTTACCAGAAATCTATTCCTTAAAAACTAAAAAAGGAAACCATAGAGACCTTAATATTGTATTCACTCTCTGCATCCAAAGCGCTGGTAGCTTCATCAAGAACCAAAATGGATGGTTTCCTAAGAAGTGCTCGGGCAATCGCAATTCGCTGTTTCTGTCCTCCGCTAAGCAAATCATCATCCACAATCGTTTTATAGCCATCAGGTAGTGACACAATGAAGTCGTGAGCATAGGCCTGTTTGGCTGCCTGTTCAATATCCTCTTGACTTACATCTCCTGTGCATCCATATGCTATATTCGAGCTCACATCCATCCGAAATAGTTTCGGTTCCTGTTCCATATATGTAACTAACAATATCAAGTGTTTTTCTCATCCGATTATTGCATATAAAAGGTAACCAGCTTTGAGATGATTTTTATTATAGATAACCATCTTCGTTTTCACCCAAAGGTGACCAATTTTCAAACATTTTTACATAGGGATTTTTAATCTTTTCTGTAAATAACAGGTTTTATGGGTGCGTATCAGAAAAAAAAAGTCCACTTGGTCAACTACCAACACGACATCATTTCTGGTAAACCTTGATTGGTTTACCTGATATAAAAAATAAACACACTTTGAAGTTGTCCTTAGAACTTTTGAAAGTTGGTGAACATATAGATGGTTGCCCAAACAAAATCGTAACAAAGGTGGTTACCTTTTTGTGCAATAAACCCTTTTTTATCACAGAAGTCAATTCACGTGGAGTATTAAAAAAAGAACCTGGCCAACATATCCGATTCTTTCTCTAAGCCACTTGATGTCCAAATCTTTTAAAGGAGACCCGTCAATTAGGATCTACATGAACACTAAACACATTAGTTTCAGGTTAGTGTTGCAAATATTGTACAGTTCAAATTATATATTGGAGGTGGCAAACCAGGCGGGTAGGCTAACAGTTCAAAGTGACAAATTTTTGTATTTATAGCAATAGATTGTAGTGACCCAAAACACATTTCTTTGCATAACTATACTTTATTAATAACTTGTTAGATATGATTACAGAAAATTAAATGATTTCAATAAAATATATGCGTTTAAATAAAAGAAATTAGGAGGGTTTATTCATGATACACTTTCGGTGAATTCCAACCCATATGACTCATTTACTCATAAAACTCATTGATTTTACCCGTTGACCTTTTAGAGATAAACACATAACCTGACTCGATCCATTCATAAGTACATGGTTTAAAACTGAAGCCTCAATAATATATAATGGGTTCCTATAATCCTATGTTAATATGGAATATCAATTTAGGGAGAACAGGTACCTGGCCACTTGTTGGTTCATAGAGACGAAGAAGAAGATTCACTATTGTGCTTTTCCCACTACCACTAAGACCAACCTAATATACATCATTACACGGTATTTATTCTTTGAAGCAGTTGTTTAGAAACAAAATGTAAACAGATAGAATCATAGACTTACTTACAAGTGCAACTACTTCATAAGGATCCACGGCAATGTTTATATCTTTTAATACATGTGCCTGCCCAAAAGTAACATATATGATTTTTGAATTCTAAATCCGGCCAAGAATAGGCTTTTGTGTATAAAAAATAATTTATTCGGGAGAGAGATAGCCAGTGCTATGAGACAAATTAGAAGCTTACTGTTTCCCTTGACGAATAGCTAAATGATACATTCCTAAATTCGATACGACCTTTCAAGCTTGGCAACTTTGACCCTGTGACAATCAATACGCACTATTAGTTGAAATATTAAGCTGTGGTTTAAGGCAATAGAAGAAATGTTTGCCTTTGGATGTGAACTGGTCACTGGGAGCAAAATCCATCATTTGGAATACTTTTTCGCTTGCACCAACAGATTGCATTAACGACGATAAATTGTCACCCACAAACCATGTGGAGTAAATCAGCCATTCGCTGTACAGCACAAACTTTGAAGAAGATGAAAATGAGAGGAAATGAAAGAGCAAATTGTGTGTGTGTGTTTGATAGGTGAAAATGAATGAGAAGAATTAAATTTGAGGAGGTTGAATTAGAAAATAAAATAACTTTTAATTATTACAAAGTGGTTTGTAATGGTAATGGTTTCATAGTAGTTTCCCAAATAAATTTTAAAAAAATAAAATTAATTGAGTGTTCCAATGAGAGAAATGACCACTAATAATACTTTGGTTCTTGTTTCTTTGTTTCACCACATTCACATGATGTTCCTTTATCTTCTAATCCTTTCACATCTAACCCACTAGTCTTTCTAACCCTTTTTATTTCTATTATTTTACCCCTAACATTTATTATTAGGATTTACCAACTCTTGTTACTATTTTGAAGAATCTAACCTACTATCTTTCAAGTGTGTGAATGTGCTTTTCACATTTTGGTGGTATTTATTCCAAAGTTATTATGATTATCGGTTGTTTTATAATGCATTCAAATCATTAATAATATTTTATTTATTGCATGGTAAGCATTAATGGAAAAGAAAATCGAGTACTTTTTTTGAAACTTTACAAAAGAAAATAGTAATTGCATTTATTATACATCAATTACGTAGAAATGTTTTCTTAAAATAATACGTTACAGTAATAGTAATAAAATTATATAACAATACAATTATAAATATAGAGTTAGGATCAAATGAGAAGTTTTCTTAAAATAAGAAGGATAAGAAGTAACTATAACCGCATATCCGAGATGCACCGACTTAAATTAGATGCATCTCTATAATTTTAGATGCATTATAATGCATCATAATATGTTTTCTAGCTTTTAATTAGATGCATATACGTATATTAGATACATTTCATGATTTCTCTTGTTTTTTGGTCCTTTATATGTGCCAAAATCATGAAAATCAATTTGCACCATCTACACATCAAATTAACTTTCGAAACTCAAAATGATGCATCTAGATGAATAGAAATGCATCTAACGAAAGTCGTTGCATCTCAAATGTGTGGTTTTAGTCACTTCTCGCCACTTCTTATTTTAATTTACTTCTCACTGGATCCCTACTCTATAAATATATACAATTACCGGGAAGGCTTTGATTATTTTAGTATTAAAAATATTATTAAAAAATTAAACCGGTGCTTCCCTATTTTACCCGAACCGTTTATTGTGTCGGGTTCTTTTAGGGAGACCCGATCCACCGTTTCTTCTTTTCTGTGCCTTTCTTCTTCTTCAATAATGGGTCTTTCTTAGGTAACCGGTGTCATGTATATGTGTTGTTATTAGACGATTTCTACCTTCATGTATACGTGTCGTTATTAGACGATTTCTACCTTCCACAAACTTCTACACCTAAAAAAACACACACAATAAACCATTTGTGTCTTCTCTTTCTCTCACCGGTGACACAGAGAATAGCCAAAAATTAATATCCACCACAGGAGCTTTCGTAAGTTTGTTTGTGATTTTTTCAATTTTGTACATCGATTTGGGTTTTTTATTTTATTTTGAGGATTTCGTTAAACTTAAATGTATTTATGTTGGGATTTCATGGGGTTGGGTTTAATTGTGTTTGTTGTTTTTAAAATTTAGGGTTTTTGATGTAGTCAACTGTTTTTTTTTTTGAACGGCAATTTGGGGCTACATGGCCCCCTAGCCCAGAAGGCGTAGCGAGCCCACACAACCAGGTTGGGTCCAGCCCAGAAGGCAATGGCACCCTTCCCTTTACACACGCAGGAGGAAACCCCTATCGCCCTAGACAAGACTCGAACATGAGACATTGCCTAGGAGGGTAAAACCTCCATACCATTGGACCAAATGCCCGTTGGTGTAGTCAACTGTTGGTTGTGGTGTTGGGTGATGTCTATTACATGTAAACAAACAGAATTTAGACCAAAAACTTCAAACTTTCCATTGTAGTAGTTACTATTACTAAGGGATAAAGAGGCTTTCGGTGTCATTTCAGGAAAACAAATTCTGGATCAAACTTATAGACAACGTCAAGTAAACCATGTCTTCATTTATTGGTCCATATCCCGGGTACGTTTTTGGGTTACCTAGAATCAAACTTTTTGAAAGTGTGGAAGATTTTTTTCCTGGCCTGAATACAAACCAAAGTTTAGTACCTTTTTGTGCAAACTAATTTAAAGAGCAAAGAGCTATCAAAAACTATTAGTGCGATTACGAAATACTTACAAGCTACTATATATATAACAAATACTACTATAAACCACATATATGGACTCATCACTTCAACCTATAATGCAAACCCCACATGAAATTTCTTTCTTAGTGAGCTAACTGGCGACTAAAACTACGTAACTAATTTGGCCATTTCGTGGAAGAGAATAGATTAGACCATACATGGTTTAACCTGCAAATAACGGAAGTCCACACATAGGAATATTCATCAGATTCAACATTTCTATAGAACCACTGTAAGTATTCCCACTTTGCGCTGAAAATATATCGACGCTTGTCAGGAAAATGCGGAATCGATAATTCCGTAAGCTAAACAATAACAATACAATTAAACACATTGTCAGTATGAACGATTTACATGTAGTTTGTTTAAGCTTATTTATGGGCTTTGATCGCTTATGTGAATTCGGCTTCTATTTTCTTATGATCAATTACCGAATATCGAATACGTTAACATTACCGCAGTCAAATCAAAGCGTATTACGCAGCCAATAATAACCCAACGATCAGTTGGAAATCAAACCCAATCCTTCTCAACGCCCGAACCAACGTCACGGGTTTTCGCTTTCTGCAAAATCTCTACTTGCTCATTAAAACACTCCTCCAATTTCCACCAGGCTACATTCCGTAACTGGATTTAACTAACTTCAACATCCTATCACTCACTCCACTCACATTTCGCATTTCTCATTCTCTCCCTCAACATAAGCTGTTGCTTTCACCTGTGTAACAGACACAAATTTCCGGTCAACTCGGCGGTCAACATTCCGGTGAAGTTTCCGGCGAGTGAATTTGAGGTCAAATTTGGCGGGGAAAATGAGTTTTTTAATGTGAATTCTGGTGTGGAGTGGATTAGGGTGGTGATTGTGAAGGATTAGAGACATTTTAATTCATTTAGGGTTTTGTAACGGTAATTTAACGGAATTTGAAGTTAGTTAGTTGATAGAATTTTTGGGGATGTAAAATGAGTGATGAGAGGCTTGGTGACGTGGAAATGTGATACGGTGTCGTATTGATGAAGGGAGTTGTGGCGTGTTGAGTTTAGTTACAAACGGTGTCGTTTTGGGAAGGGAAAGTGTAACGTGAAGTGAATACTAACCACTTATTTTTTGTTATGACTATATTGTCCTTGTGTAATAAGTCTTTCGCATTTTTGTCTAGTTTGCAAAGAAGCCCTTAAAAGTTTGTGGTGTAAAAGTTCTTTGCTACAATGCTTTGTTACTTAAAATACGACAAATAAAGAAAATTGTTAGAGGGTGAAGTCCATCAATCTTCGACGTCAAAGTAACAGGTATTAAACATCTATGACAAAAATAACTTCAAACAACTCTTAAGTTTGTACGTTGATGGTTAAGTATTTGTGTTAGCCTTATGGGAAGCTCAAGGGAATAGAGATGTTTTTAGTGGCTTATTGGCTGTTTTCTTTTGGAACGGCGATTATATTAAAGGAAATAGCAAGAAGCTAGAGATTACAATGAAATGAGTGTGGGTTCTTTAAGCAATCATTCAAACTTAACAACAGCTTTTCTTCTTTAACGACACCATTAAAATGATTTACAAATGTCCTCATATAAAAAAAGTCGCTTAGAAAGGATTATTGTCCTCGAAATTTCTTATTACGATGTTCCTTATAGTGCCACCACATCACGAAAATAAACACCTTCACGCATTGTTTTTGGTCATTATTCGGCATTCTATTGTTATCAATCCATGTCCTCCATTAACATACGAGTCTTTATCAATAAAAGGAACGTACACCATCGAGCAATTAATTGAGAAAAACTTTGGTTTTTTTTCTGCCTTATCACTAAGTGAGGGATGAAAAGATGGTCGTAGTCTCCACCCCAGATCGAAGTTAACACAGGATATGAATCAATATTTTTTCCGCGTCTCGAAAATTAAACTAGTTGGCAATAGAGTTCGTCATTACCTTCCAAGCGAGAGTGTTCACTTTGATGGGCACATAGCGAATCCATCTGGTCTTCAACTCACCCTTCGGAAGTAACCGCGAGTCGATCAAGTTCCTGGACGATGCTACCGTATACTCGCCGGATTTGTTTAATAACCATGTCATCGTGTTTCCTGTGAATGAGTAAGATTCAATTTTGCACCATTGCATCAAGCATCCACTTGCGATTTTTCAACTCCTCCTCTAGGTTCTCTTCGAAACGAATACGTTAGACTATGATGAGCAAGCTTATTCCCCACGGTAATCCTTTTGCAATTTTCAAGTGCATAAGCTCTAGGAAATCTATCCTTGAGTCTACCCGTTCACACCAACCGTCTTCCCAAAAAATCGTCGAATGACCATTACCCAGTTTCATATGCATGAAGTTCAACAAATTAATTCCCTTTTTCGCCAAAACTTAATTTTTAGAGTCTTTCTTGGCTTGTCATGTGTATAGTGTTGCTCGCAATGGATTTGATTTAGTTTAGACTATAAATAAGTTATGGTTCAAAGATCGAAGCATGGTTTTGTACCACAGATTCAAGTCGTTTGTTTAGGTCAATAGCTTAAGCTTTATTAATTTGTTTTTAACTAATAAACAGTTTAAAGACGTGATTTACACACACTACAGGCTCTAGTGTGTTGCCAACATCAATTATTGATATTGTAATATTTATTGTGCATTTTTAATATGTTGAACTGCTTATTTTAAAAGTTGCATCTGAAACATACTTTCACATGTTTGTATTTAGTTTCAATGAGTAAACTATTTCGTTATCTGATTAATGTGTTGTTAAACATAACGAGTTTAAATCAATTATAATTTACCTTACACATCATTAAAAAAACACTATCGAACAAATACAACAACTTTATAATCACTGCGTATCATCAAGAATAATTTAGCTATAAAATTTAAACCATGTAAAACATTGAGGCATTGGTAATTGCTCTACAACGTTACTAAGGGTAAGAAACGTCTTTTTTCCAAACAGAAAAATATTCTCCACTCTCATTTCTCATCCGAACATCATTGTTCCATACACAAACCCTTTCTTCACTTAATTTCAGATCTTCCGGTCACCGGGCGAAAACATCTCCGGCGATGGCAGTGATCGGTAAACTAGCACTTCTTCTCGGTCGTAACGTCAGCCTCCGAACCAACTACCACTCTACCTGACCGTACACGCTTACTCTCCATCCGGACCTCATACTCACCTTCTTCAAAAACAACAACAACTTACACGCTTCAATTTCATCAAAAGGCGGTATCGAATTCGATAAGGAAGCGAACCGGACCGGACGGTTACGGAAGAAGGCGAATTCGAAGTTTAATGAAGTGGATTACGAGAGTTCGAGTGATGAGGAGAATAACGGATATGAGGATGTTGATGACGTGGAGGCTGTTATGGATGAAGAGAGGAGGAAGAGGATGGAGTGGGAGAAGGAGATGAGGATCAGAGTTAAGGAGATTGAAGATTCTAGAGAGCTCGAGAAAAAAGCAGAGGAGTACTTGCAGAGTGGTGGTGATGATGGCGGTGAAGACGAGGAGGAGGAGGAGACGGAGGAGGAGAAAAGGATGCGTGTGCGAAGAGAGCTCGAGAAGGTGAGAGTTTCTTTTGGTGATGTGATTATTTAATGCTTGTTGCGTTTTCTAGTTTCTGTTATGTTTGGCAAAACTAGCGGCACCAGCAGTTATATAGTGTAATTTGATAGCTAATGCTAAACGCTTATTTGATTAGCGTTTCATATTAGGAGCGTTTAAACAAAATCCAAAAACATTATATTCTAAACGCTAAACGCTCTAAAAAAATTCGTAGCCAGATATTGTATCTTGACAATTATCTTATTAGTTAAAGGTCAAACAATATATTTACTTTTAGTTTAGGGGTAATTTTACACATAATTTTTAGATAATTAGAATTTTCCAAACACGCAAACAGATGATAATTTGATTATTGCAGCCTTTTGATACCGCGTAATAAATAATCATTTCCGCAAAGGCAATGGTAAACACTTCCGCAAAACGTGATGTCAAGGTTTAAGATAAGAGTTGAAGCTCATTTTATTTAAATGTTGACATGTCTTAGCTTGGATTCTGATTCCAAACCACAACTCACTACTTCATACGCACAAATAAGAGGGAATTATTTAGTGTGTGGGTAAATGTGTAGTAAGGAATGATATACCAAGCTTGTAACTGATATCGTCTCTTGAACTTAAATACAGTCTCTTTAACTCTTAGAAACGAAAAGCTAGTTATCATTACTTGGCTCAAGTATCCGGTGCATATAAAATGGTTTATTCTACTAAAAAAAGGGATTAGTAACAAATGTGAAAGAAAATGTACTAAGTGGATCTTTGTACCTTGTTGCTAATATTTGGATTTAATTGTAGTCTGATACATTGAGAATTTGGCTGCTGAGTTAGAAAGGTGAATCCTTTCCGAAGATTATCAAATATGTAGGTTTATGTCTCTATAAACCACAATATCTTACCGTTTGTCAATAACACCATAGTTCTTGTTACATTGGTAGGTTGCCAAGGAACAAGCAGAGAGGAGGAAAATGGCTCAATTGATGTTTTTTGGGTCAAGTGTTTGGGATGGGTATGTCATGGGACGTTCTATCGAGTACCTAGAAGGTAGCTTCACTTTCATACCAGGCCACTTTGTTTGGTGGCGGAGGTGGTTGGCTTATTTGATGTTTGATACAGTCCATCTTTGGAATACTCAATGTCTCGGGGTCGTTTTTAAGTGTTGTTCAATTTGGTATTTCCAGATACAGATATGGCTTGCTATGGCTTATGAAGCTAACAACCGTCACAAAGATTGTATTGATCTTTACCGGAAGCTAGAAAGTAGTCATCCTAGTCTCAGTATTAGACGTCAAGCTAAAGACTTGCGGTATATCTTGCAAGCCCCAAAGCTTAAGATATCACAGGAAGAAATGGTTACAATTCCACTTATTGGTTACAAGCTATGATAGGTGTGGTTCATTACCTATTGTATGAATTATGCTATGTATGATAAAATACAGTAATATCATGTAGTACATACTTTGATGCTATCAGAATCTTGGTTAATACAGAGCCGATTGTTGAATGATGCCATTTAGTTTAGGATGCGTCATTGTATATTCCATTTTCTAGGCAGAATTTACAGTTAGAATGACCTATTCATGCTATTTTCATTTTACTGTTTGAAGTTATATTGGCCTGCGATGATCTTATATAATGTTTACAGATGTGCTTTTGATAGGCATATAAACTAGTGCTTAATTTTCGTGTAGCAAATCTAGTGGCATTTACCACACGATTTTTCTAATTTGCTATGACAGACAACTAATAATGGTAACGGGTCAATTTTCATTAGAACAATTGTATTGTTTCCATATATAAACATAATCTGTTTGATCTTAAAACCATGACCTGAATCAACCCATTTATAAGTATACTGGTCGAAGTGCCACTTCTGACAAACATATATAAGTGTAGCTATGCAGGATCTTGGAGTGATAAAAACAAGGACAGGGATGATAGAATCAATCGATCCACAACCAATCAAGTATCATCAGGAAGAGACTACCTTGGCGACTTTCTGGTATGGCGACCGCCTGGTGACTTAGCAAAAAACCAGACCTTCTGGGGGCGTTATGTCTTCTGTGGATTGCACTGGTCGGGGCTTGCCCTATTCTCCAGTGATGAAGTTTGATCTATTTTGGCTGGCTAATTTGTTGCGCATTTTAGTGTTGAACATATTTCCGTAGTATGGTCATTGTGTCGTCTAAATGTGTATATGTATTATGAAATCTGTAATTATTCTTGCGCCTGTTTAATTATATTCGATAATTTTATATAAACGTATCCCGGTCCGGATAAGGCCTGTGTAGGATCGTGGTGGACTTTTCACTTAATATATGTATTTTGAAAAGAATATATAGATGATAAATTCTTTGATATAATTGAGTTCCAAAGGTGTGAGTAATTATTGATTTCATTCTTTACTATCTTAGTTCAGATACATTAAAAAGAAAAACAAGCACAACATTACTGGTAAATTAGTATCCGGCTTTCACTAATATTGACTGATAAAATTACAACGAGAAATGTTATTTTTATTTATTGAAATTCTAATAATACAATCGCAGTCACACCTGAAGTCGATCTTCAATGAAATTTCACTACTCGGTCACGGGTCTTGTAATTCCTTTGGGATAGTAAGTAAGAACTCTTTGAGTCCGGGGCTTTTTTGTAGATTCGCGTTTCTTCTCAAGATTATTGAACATTTCTACAAGTTGTTGGTTGGCAGATTCTGTAACAGAAGACTGACAATAGCTATGGATAGCAAATTTACACTGTAAGCACTTGAGAATGAACTTGAAATGCAATTTGAGCCCGCATTTGGTGCAATTACCGTCGCTTGTTGTTCCCGCAACAAATGACAGAGAATGCTCGTGATCTTCAATATCATGTACACCACCAAACTTCATATTGATGAACTTATAAACAAGTTCGTCATCAGAAGAATTAGCACCTTGTTCAGACTTGAGTATTAGCGTAGAACAAGCGGAATGGATTGACTGGTCACAATCTGAGCAATGATAGAACCACTTCTCAGGATTAAGATCCTCCTCACAAACTTCGCATACGTATTGACCCTTGTGGTTCTCAACTGGGGAGGAGCTTAGCTTCAAGGGATGCTTGTCATACTTATGCCTATATTGTCTTTTGGCAAATAACTAAGGCACACAATCCAAATCCACATCGTCACTCATTCCGTAGCAATAGTATGTCATATTCTGCATAAATAATGTTATGAACATGCAAAAAAAACAAGCCAAAAAAAACTACAACAAAAAAACACATATGACATGTTAAATGGTCTGTTCGTTCATCTCCTCTGGATATCTTTTGGATTAAGAGACCAAAATGGGATATTTGGTCGTTGTGCTTCATGTTTAGCAATGTATGGTGCTTGTCCACAATGAAAATCGATGCAGTATTCACATGAGTCACAGCTGTATGCAAAACCCATTGAAGGTAACCACAAACCTCACAAACAAAATAGAGAACAACTCTGCGCAGAACACAGTGTATGCTCGTCGGAAGTGAGAAACTTTTCAATTAAGGGCGTAGTCAAGCCACACCCACTCATTGGGAAAACAACTATGGAACACTCCTGTGAACACTTGTAAAAGGGCATTGCAATAATTGGCCTCACACATCCATCACATAATAGTTTAACCCTCTTCATTGGGTTATGGAGAGACATTGATTCAACTCCTGAGGTATCATCGTCGTTGTTGTTATGAATCAACACTAGTGGATGCTTATGTCTGAAATGTTTGAGGTAACCATTTTCATTTTTTACTTCATTCAATAATAAACTAGCCATGAATCCCAGAACATGCTTATGGCTGAACGATCCAAAAGGGAGTGGGAGGTTGAGATCGGCAAATAGATCGGACATCCTCTGCCAGCTTGTAGGATTGGTATACGGTGTAACACTGCTTCCACCCGTATCTGATACATTAAAAGCAGATTTTAGAACATTAAGCAAAGCCTTATACCTTTCTAAAGAAATGGAAATTATAGGGAAATATAGTTAAAAAATGTGAAACTCGTATTTTTGAATATTTACCATTTAAGAGTTGAAGATTGCGTGGCCGCACAATCTATATGGACATTATATATGCATTTACTGCGTTTGTAACGCCATTTTTCATTGTATATTTCCTTTTTACAAATCATACTTACGAAACCATACAGTTGATCCGAGAAGGAAGTGGAAAGAGTGAGCATATGAGAATGATGAAATTTCATTAATAACTTTATCGGAAGGGAAAGGCAGTGAGAGTTGACCAAAAAATTAAGGCAAGTGCTACAATGATAGAAATCTCCTTTGTGTTCCTTCCCACAAGCAAAACACGCACTTAAAATAGGGTCAACTGTAACAGCGATTAATGAATGTGGGTGGGCAGGGTGATGGACCGTCTTTTGTTCCAGAAACGTAGCACAGCGTAGATCGATTGCATAATCACAAATAGAACCGTTCGTGTATATGACCGCTGGGTATAGTCCGCCAAGCGTTACCCACCGGTCCATATCCAATCAGCATTAAATACTCACCGGTGCTGACTCAGCACTAAGTAGGATAAGTATGAAGAAACCTTGGGAAAAGCCAATGCACCCTATTACCCAAAGGCTCCCTATTAACCAACGGTTCCTGGTAAGAACCACACGCATGCAGATCAACCCGGGATTTGGGGAATCTTGTCTATCACGTGAAGGCGCCGCCTGACAAAAGTGTACAGTGGTTCGGCGCAACCATTCCCCAGATGTCAGGAACAGTAAGCATTCTACAGTACTCGGGGTAGTATAAATACCCCAAGCACATTCAATGCAACACACACAAGATAGATCACATTTATTATACTTATACGCTGCCTAACGGCTATCATAACACAAAGTACTTACTCTCACACCGGAGCTTGGTCCTGGGATAAAATCCGGGACGAGGCTAACGTGTGTTGTCTTCTCGACAGGCTTGCTGAGCATCAAGAATCCTCTGAAGGGCAACGCTTACCCTTCCTAGCGGATCTTTGCATCAACAAATTGGCGCCATCCGTGGGACCCGTTGTTTGATTTGCCCAAGTGGCCTAGAATGGCAGGTCCCGAACCAATCACTCCTCTTAACGAAGGAACATCAAACCAAAACTCCAAAAGTATCATCGAGGGGCACGTATCAGCTCTCAAGGAGCTTCTGAAAGAGCCAAGTAACCGGAATCTCATCAAACCCATGCTGCTGGATTTCGATGATTTCCACGACATCAGTGATGACGAGGTTCAAGACAACGAA
>BQNB010058282.1:0-37819 GCA_026074375.1 Tanacetum coccineum
CATCTTTGAATAGTTATCTTCATGGATATGGTGTATGTAGACAGCATGGATACGCCGTATTAGGAATTGGTCAAACGCGTTTTCTTGTGAAGTCTTGGCGCAGATACACCGTATCTCTTAAGTTAGATATGGCATATTGGTGAAATTTCAGCAATCTTCAAATGTCTTCGTTTTAGCTCCAAATTATGCGCCTTTTATGTTGTCTTCACAAAACACTCCTGAATTACTGCATTTATCAACTTTAAAGCAATTAAGTACCAAATAATGCAATAATTATATAAAAGTGGGCAAAATAGATGGGATAAATGATATAACAAAGTGACGTTATTTGATGTCATCAGGGCGTAACGCCGTCAGGATAAATCCTGACGCCGTCTCCAGCCACTATGAAAATTTCTTTTTCATTTTTCTTGAAAAATTTCCTACACGCAATTTTATTAGTTATATCCTGTGTAAAATACTGCATAAAACCTGAGATTAATCATTACAATCATATGACTCGAAACTGACGCGAATTAATCTAAACAATTTATTTTAAATGTTTGAATTGGTTCTTATAAACCAGATATTTTCCCCTACACTTATTTTATGCAAAATACCATTGATTGCAATTAAGACGAGGTTAAAGACAAAACAAAGCATGATTACATAATTCAAACATATGAAAACAAATGAAAAAGAAATAAAATACACAAGACACTCCTAAAATGCATTAATATACAATAATTGGGTTGCCTCCCAACAATCACTTGTTTTTGTTCGAATCACGAGCCTGACTCTATGCTTATTTGACAGATAAAGGAGAGGGTTCCCCTACCTTAAGGTCAAGTGCAGGTGATAGTAATGGTACACACCATTATGGTAAGAAGGAGCCTTATGTTGAAAAAGTGGTTGTTAAATTATATGCTCTAAATGGTGTGTTTCTTTAATCCTACCCTTTTCTAATTTATTTGGCTTATCGGGTAAACTAAGTCCTCTTAAGAAATTATTCTCTATCACCTCCTAATTCGAAAGATCAACACCTAGGGATCCACCTTGTCCTAATAAACCTAGTTTAAATCCATAATGTTTCTTAGGGTCATCTACACATGGATGATAATAACAATATATATCCTTAGGGTGGAAAGACGCCACGTGAGGTGAAGGTGGTGTATGAATGGTCAAATTGTCTACTACCTCCATCCTAAAACTATCCAGACTATGTGGTTTGATGGGTGGGTCGGTTCCTCTTTTGTCTCCTAGATTTACATCTAAGAGTGAGAAGTTAGGTAAAAGTTGAGGCTCTGGTTCATCAAAACTAGGAACTTCACTAGAACTAAGAGAAATGTCATGATTACAAGTATTCAAGCCTAAATCTTCTAGTTGTGGTTCGTGTAAATGTTCTACCTCCATTGGGATTCCTATAGTCTCTTCTACTTCTTTCGGGTGAGTCACGGGCGGTGTGTATTCCTTAAATGATGGGAGGACTTGTGGGGTACTTTGTGGGTTTAGATTTTCTACCTTATCCCATATTATACCTCTATGTATCTCAACCCAAACCTTCTCATTTTCAAACAATCTTTTTGCTTGAGCCTTCAAATATGCTAATTCTTGTTCAGAAATAATGTTTGGTGGGTTGTCACGTACTTTTTGGCCTTGGGCAAAATTTTCTATGGCTTCCCATGCTTCTTTACCACTTACTTCCCTAAGGCTCCCGTCTACTGCAAAGTCAAGGTCCATTCGGGTATAGTCGTCAACATGATCATAAAAGAATTGAATAAGGGACAATAAATCGAGGCCATGATGAGGGACTCTTTGGATTAAGTTTTTGAAACGAGCCCACACATCGTAGATAGATTCATCTTGATGTTGTTGGAATATCAAGGTATATCTTTGGAATGGGAAGGTTGTGTTTAGTGGTGGGTTTTGAAAGGGTGAGGTAGGTGGTTTTTCATACATCATGATGTTGAACGAAAGAGTTACAAACAAAAGGCACAAAGAA
Source organism: Tanacetum coccineum (assembly GCA_026074375.1). NCBI lineage: Eukaryota > Viridiplantae > Streptophyta > Magnoliopsida > Asterales > Asteraceae > Tanacetum > Tanacetum coccineum. Next base: position 1,982 of record BQNB010058282.1, read on the forward strand.
AAGATAGACTATAAGAAAGCTAACTGACAAAAATTAAAATCTCATTTGATAGGAATCAAGTAAGTAGACCTAAGCTAGACAAAGTTTAAAACCTAACTATTCCCCGGCAACGGCGCCAAAAACTTTATGCGGTTGTCGTTAGACTTCAACAAGAAGTTTTACAACTCCCTAGGCAGTGGACCTAATCGTTGCAGTGTAGTATAGGCAAGACTCGAGGGTTGTTATCGTTCTCTAGGGGAATAGGTTGGGAAGGCTCGATCAAGATCTAACAGAGGTCTACGGGGTTGAGAGAAGATTCTTTTTGTATTTTTATGTTTTTATGAAAGCAGGTAAATATCATGGTTTGAGAGATTGGTTTGTTTTCACTAATTAAACTAATAATAATAAAATAAATCTAAACTAATTTGGTGATAACTTATATGTTAAACAACGTATTTACTTATTCATGCACTACTCCTCAGATTGCTTCGCCTAATTATGTTGCTTTGTCACACTTGTGATGATCAGTGTAAGTATTTCCTAAGTCATGAACGAATTACATGAACCCGTTGTCTACGTAATATTCCGTTAGGGCAACGCATAAGAAAGGCAGTATGAAGACTATTACAAGGCCCTTAAGAGTATATTAAATGCAATTGAAATATCTTAAGAGGGATCAACCATATTAAGGGTAAGGTAGTATGCAGACTGTTACCGATGGTATCCTTTCTACACACTCGCGTTTCCCTAGACGTCTATGCCAATTTAATATCTTATGGCTAGTTTTCTAAAGCCTAACACGCACATCCATCACAAGAAGCAACATGAAAAGGATCTACAATCTATGTTTCATGCAATCATAAGTAAATACTAAAGGATATAACCTATCATGTTATAAGAAGGTAAAGAACACAATCAATCAAACAATACATATACATATTGAAATATTGAAGAGATAAATGAACTTTACTTGATTAAAACATGGATTAATGACTGTTAGAATAGGGTTTTGAGGCCCTAAAGACGGCCTAAAAAGCTGCCAAACTCGAATATAAAAGTTAGGGTTCGTCTCCCAAAGGTTACACACTTAAAACCCTAAAATCGGTTTTGTATATATAGGAAAAGCGGTGCGACGACGTCGTGTTATAGCTGTGACGCCGTCACCACGTCGAATCTTCTAGAGCCACTTTAAGTCGGCTACGTTCTGACGTCGTCATCAAATCTCTGACGCCTTTGCTTTATAAATCGTGACTCCATCGCTTGTAATTCGCGACGCTGTCTCCATGCTCTGTATGCACGATTTCTTCAAAGGATTTGGTGTAGAGTCATAGTCTTATCCGTTTCTTCTCTAAATGAGCTTAAGTGACGTGTATTTTCTCCAAATGCCATCCAAGTGTTAAAAACATGAAAACAAACAATTAAGCACATAATATAGGCATATTTGCATGATTTAGGGGGTTAAGTGACCCCGAAAAAGTGTATAAAATCACACCTCATCAATCGCACCATTCTCAGTCTAGGTAAACCAAAACTCGTACCAGTCTCTCAGGCTGAAAACCCTCCTTTTGCGTTAGTTTAGGTTTAACTTAGGTATAACATAGAATAAATTAGGACTAACTTAGATAACTAAAATACTGGTAGAATTATGTATTAACACTAGCTCTTAGTGATCGACACCCTACTTACCACTGAACCTACAACTGATTGGGTATACTGGCCGTTGGTGTTGTTTTTAGGTAAAGTTGGCAAAATATAAATAGTAAAAGTTGATAATAAATATTACCTACGCACAACGACACATCAAGTTTTTGGCGCCGATGTCGGGGAGTGAGTTTGTTTAATTCTTGTTTATTAGTATTTATTAGTTTAGTGTAATTTTTTGTATAATCCTGTATCTTAATTGTTTATTTCAGTAGATTAGTTTGCATTGTATAATTTTGCATATTTGTTTGAATTTCTGCATTGTTTTTCTTTTATGTTACTGTTCTGGTCGAGTAACCGACACGGCGTATTCAGTCAATTGAATACGGCGTATCACCTTTTGACACCAATATAACTTATTCTGTTCAACAGGTCAATACGGCGTATTCAGTCAAAAGAATATGGCATATCGACCATCTGATACAACACCAGACTTAATTTTTCGCATTTCATTCTCGTTTTTAGTTTTCTGTATTTTCTATCTTCCGAGCCTATCCTACTGATTGTTTATCCTCTGTTTCAGGTAGTGCATGACTAGGAGTTCGACCAAAAAGCTCTTTACACCTTACGAAGAACCGGAACGAGTATTACATTCAACAAGGAAGCTTTTCAAGACAATGAGTCTTGACTATTCGAGTTCACCGGAATTCGATTTATTTTCTGATCTCGAAGATCAGTCTGAAGAAGAAGTTACAGGAGCAACGACGGAACCAACTATGGAGGAATACATGACAATGACCCGAGAGGATTATGGATCGGGTATTGCTAGGCCTAAGATTGATGAAAAAGCTCACTTTGAGTTGAAGGGTCAATTTATCAAGGATTACGGGATAATACTTTTAGTGGATCGGATAATGATGATGCTACCGAACACGTTGAGAAGGTTATTGAGATTGTTGACTTATTTTATATTCCTGAAGTAACTCAAGATCAAATAATGCTTCGAGTTTTCCCTATGTCGCTTACGGGTACTGCTAGTCGATGGCTAAGGAATGAACCAGCTAGTTTAATTGATACTTGGGAAACTCTTAAGAAGGAATTTTTGAGCAAATACTGTCCACCTGCCCGAACTGCTAAAAAGATGGAGGAAATCAATAACTTTCAACAAGAGCCTGACGAGACTCTTTACCAAGCTTGGGAACGCTTCAAGGAACTATTATTGAGATGTCCTCAATATTACTTAACGGATATGCAGGAAGTGATCTTGTTTTACAAAGGTATTAGATGTACCTACTAGATAAATTCTTGATTCTAAGGGTGCCATACCATCTATGAAGGCTGATGATGCTAAGAAAGCCATCCAAGATATGACTGATCATTCTTAAAAATGGCACAATGGAACATTGCAAAAACTGGTTGATAGTTTTATACACGTAAAATATATAATAAAAATACTACTTAGGTAAATTTCAACTATTCACCTTTAACCAAGGTAAAAAGTTAAGACTTACAAAAACAATATATAATATATATATATAATATACGTATGTTAAACCGGGTAAGTATGATCACCCGGGTCGTTATCCCCAATGACTAGTGAAATTGAAACCACGTTTAGGTTCGGATCCTGATTTGAATGGAGCAAAGATATTTGATTTGAAAAATAAAATTAATTGGAACAATTAAACAAATACGGAAAAGCAATTTATTAAGCAAAAAGGACTAAAACTTAACCCTAAAATTGTAAATTAAAATTTCACTAAATAAAGAAAAATCGCAGAAAATTATTAAAAATAAAAGCCCTAATTTTTATCTTTATTTAAAAGTTTAATTAAACTAATTAAAAATTAAACCTAATTACTAATTAAGACTATTAAACTTAATTAAAAACTTAACTAAGGACTAATGGTGCAAATACTCTGAAAGTCTTCCTAGCTCAACTAAAACAATCTCTAGAGATCATGTCAAGTCGATCTCGACTACTGTTGAAGCTGACACGCCCTCAATATGCCGTATCGATCCCATCCGATACGCCGTATCAAGCCCACAAAACAGAATGTAGTTTTTCAAGCCAAATCAATCAATAGTTCCTTTTCCTAATCGATTGATTGATGATAATTATTATGAAGAAGGAGTACTAGAAGGATTGATGTTACCACAAATCAATTCAAAGGAGTCTGCTACTAACTTGAAGAGGTTGCTTAAAGAAAAGCTGAGAATGGGGTACCAAACCAAAGCATCAATGAACGTGCATGACTCGACAATTTTTAAAGATTCTCTACCTCCAAAAGAAAAAGACCCAGGGGGTTTTACTATACCTTTTTATATTAATAATATTTGTTTTGAAAAAGCCTTAGCTGACTTAAGAGCTAGCGTAAGTGTTATGCCTTACTCAAACTTTACCAATCTAGGTCTAGGTGAATTAGCTCCTACTAAATTAATCGTTGCGTTGGCTGATAGAACAATAAAACGTCTCAATGGTATAGTAGAGAATGTACTAGTAGGAATTGATAAGTTTGTCTTTCCCGTAGATTTTATTATTTTAGATATGCCCGAGGATATCAAAGTCCCCTTGATCCTCAGAAGACCTTTTTTGTCTACTGCTCATGCTAAAATTGATGTATTTAAAAATAAAATTGCTTTAAGAGTAGGGGATGACAAAATTATGTTTAAAAGTGATAATCCTACTAATAACATAATTAAGAGAGTTTATACGTTAGGACTAAGAGAGCGAATGGAACTTGATTTAGAAGTTAGGCTAATGGGAGAAGCTTTAATTTTGAATAGATCACTTGACCACGTTTATGGAGACTATATTGAACTAAATGATCTTAATGAACCATTAGAGCTTAGGAGAAATCAAGTAGAAGACTTAGGTCCAACGATTGAGGAAGGTGAAGTGATTGATGAATCCATGGAGGATATAGTCAAAACTAGGAATGATGATAATGAGATAAGTAATGAAATTGATGAATACCCTAGTTTTTGTGACTTTGATAGGAAGATCCATATTGATTGCGCTTATAACTTGTGGTTTTCATGCATGATAGGTTTTGAACATGTCAATGTTAGCTTTTCCCCTATTTTATCAATCAATGGTATGTCTAAGAGGTTCTATAATTCAATAATGAAAGATAAAATTGAATATAAAGGGAAAAATATTGTTGGAGCTTTTATGAATGTACCTATTTTTGTTGGAAACTTTTCTATTGTGACTGATTATGCAATTGTGGAAAATATGAATGTTTACCGAGATCATGACATGGGAGAAGTCATTGTTGGAAAATCGTTTTCTAGAGAAATATGTATCAAAGCAAGACAGTTTCATGGAATGATTACCATTTACAATGGTAACTATAACGTGACTTATCAAATGGCGCGTTCACATCCGAGGTTTAAACACCCAACTAATGCACAATGTAACAAGATGCGACCATTGTTGAAGGTAAGTGCACGAGATGAGCTGAATGAAATATCGCACCCGTATCAAAAGCTTAAAAGTTTCTACAAAAGAGTCTTGAATTTAGGACCTGAATACATAAGGGATGCGAAGATTGAAGAATTGCTCACATGTGGACATGTGAGCATGCATGAGATAGAGTGAAGCTGGAAACAAGTTTAACTTAAAGACTTTTCTGTAAACAAAATTACTTGCCGGGAGACAACCCGGAATGTATTTTACTTTTTGTTATCGAGTCTGTCTTTCCAGGTAGCCGATACGGCGTATCCAAACTCTATGGATATGGCGTATTGACCCCGACCTGGATGTTATCCATTTTATTTTCCTGCACTTTAAAAAACTTTATCGTCAAATTTGTTTATACATCGTATTCGACCTCTGACCCGTACTTAGGATTTTTAATACATGTCTTAATACGGCGTATCTTGAAACATGGATACGGCGTATCAACTTTCTGTATAGTTTTAAATTTTTATGTTTTATTTTCTAACCGACGATTATCCGGAGATAGAATTGCACTTGTTTTCTTATAATTAATACAGGAACCTTACTGGACGATTGAATGAATTTGGTAATGCTTATTTTCTAGAATCTATGTGTGCTGTTTGTGCTAGGATTTAGACGCATTTACAACACACCTCCTTGCTCACAAACGCAACAAAGATGATCATACCAAGCAAATCTCAGGGGAGTTTTCTGTTCTAATTCTTTAATTTCCTGTTTTTCATGTTATATTTATACAACGAGGTCGTTGTATATTTCAAGTGGGGAGGAGAATTAGAACACTTACTTGTCCTAATTTTTACAAATAATATGCCTAATTTATGTAAAATTTAAAATATTTTAGCATATTTTTGTAAAATTATTAGTTACATAACCCGCACACATAATCCTAATTTCCAATTGTGAGAATTTAACCTTATCCGTTTCTCAATTTTTACCCTAAATTCCACAAAAATATGAGTGTACCAGTGACTGTAGTAAACTTTAGAACTTGGCTTGGTATACTACTCGAGACCACAATAATAAACACTATTTTTAATAGATGGAGTGACCTTTCTAAACTGGTAAATTTCTAGGATTACACCAAAAAGCCTATACATATTGTGATATTAATTAACCACATCAGTTAGTTAACCCATGTACTAACCCTTTTGTTTACTCTCATTTTTAGAGTAAGATACCCCTAGAAAAACCTACTGATCCATTCATTTCTTTTCGTACACCACCAAATATTTGCTTTGTTACACCCTTACACCTTAGCCTACCCTATTAGATTAAGTGTTAATTTGGTTGCTAGTTGCTTTTGTGTAAAGTATTGTATTTCCTGTGTTAGTGTGCGTTATTTTCTATCTATGGTTAGGTCGATAAATTACACAATGTAATTGGGAATGTGAAAGTAGTAGTTTTTTATTTTTCGTGTGTTTGCTACTTTTACTAGTATGATCGAATATTAATTATTCACATTTATCATGTTCGTGAAGTGGTGAAAAATACACCTTTATTCAGTTTATTAGTTTATCTTGATTTAAAAAAAATCAAAAAAACAGAAAAATACAAAAAAAAGAGAGAGAAAAAAGTGAGGTTTGTGAGATAATCGATTCGTCTAAGCTTAACCGATTCTATTATTTATGATGATTGATTATTCATTGGTACTATAATTATAAACCAACGATGTAAAGTTTTGTTGTATATTATTTTTAGTTGGTCGCAATATAAACCAACTAGTGTATTTTCATGTATCAAGTGGTAGATATCGTCACTATTGTTGTATAGTATGTATATTATGGATGATCGGGAGTTGGATGTTACGGGAACACCAACTATGGTTGTTTTACAAAGAGAAGCAGAGTTAGTCCTATTTTATTTCTTTTTATGGGGTAATGGTCGGAAAGTACTAGCACACACTGTTCCTTACTATATTGGACTTAATCTATTTGTTTGTTTATCTCATCTATCAAGTCATCCAAATTATTTCCATGACTAATCCCCAACCTTTGGTTTGCTCGAATGAGGGACTAAGCAATCACATGTGTCCAATTCATGATTTGACCTGTTTTATGTGTGATTTTGTCCGCCCTTGTTTTTGGTTATTACTATTGAGAAAGGATTTAGTTAAACCCATACCCTATATCATATCTGTCATCTAACCTTGGTTTTACCAAATAGTGACCTGAGCAATCACATGTGTCTCATTTATGGATTTGAATGTGTATGTGTGATTTTGCCGGCCTTGTTGGTTTAGTACTATTAGTAAAGATTACTTGATCATATTCTTAGCTTATTCGAGTTAAGGACTGAGCAATGGGAAGTGTTGCGGTCATGGATTTGGGCGTGCATTTGTCATTTTGTCACCTTTTCTAGAATATTAGTATCTATAGAGATTGAAAAGAATGATCAAACCCTTAAACCTTAACCCAATTTACCCTTTTTGACTTGTTACTCCTTAGCTTTAGTGGTGGAGATGTGTATCCTTGCCAAGCTTATGATAGAATACTCGTCACGACTGAGCAATTAAGCGAATTTCTTAAATGTTACCACATAGATTAGTTGAGTGATTTGAGTGTTTCTATTTTCCCTTTTCGTGAGGTGTTTGGTTGTGTGCTAGTAATTAAACGAAAAAAAATTCTTAAAGGAAAAATCATAAACCTTGGTTTGGGATACATATTCATAAGTTTTCTAAAGTCTACTTGAGGACAAGTATGATTCAAGTGGGGGGATATTTGATGACATCAAATAACGTCTATTTTATAGCATTATTTATCCCAGCTATATTGCTCATTTTATATTATTTATGCATAAAAAATGGTACTTAATTGCATATATTTGTTATTTGTAGTAATTATCGAGTAAAGAGTGAAAGTTAATTAAAAGGCACACATTTTGGAGCTTAAACGAAGAAATTATGAAGAACACTGTTCTAACAACTAATACGCCGTATCCATCAAGGAAGATACGGCGTATCCATGCCCTAGACTTCACCCAACATCCTTGAAGAGAAGATTAATATGCCGTATCTAGAAGAAATCCATATTCCGTATTGGATTGTGAGTCATGGAATATTCTAAAATATAATAATCGTGGAGCCCACACAAAGAAACCCCAATACGCCATATTGACAAGTTTCAATACGGCATATCGACTATATTCCAGACCCTATAAATACCGAACCCTAAATACGAATTTTAGTGTGCAAAAACTTATACCGAAGACTGAGAAGAAGGCATTAACCACCAGGTTCAACTTTTAGAAGAGAAGAGAAGCCAAAAAGGTCTTGCGACACACTTCAATCCATAGGAAACCCTTGTAATTTTTATACTATAAATACGCGTTCGGTTTTTGATATCGTTCATTATTGTATAGTTTACCTTAATCGTTCATCTATGACATTTGTATAGTTACAATGGCTATTGGATAATATTTAAAGGTATTAGCCATGTTTATGATAATTTAATTTTTTGGTTTATGTTTATTTTGATTGTATCTTATTCGTTGTGTGTTGATTATGCTTATCAATTTATACTCGTTTATGTGCTTAAGTATGCGACCTATCATTTAACTGGATCTAGGAATACAAATAGAGCGTTAGCTAGATGCCTGGATAGCTCTCCATATCTGCAATTTATATATCTAGAATAATAGGATCACAAATAGTGACCTGTCTTTGCAATTGGTTTAGTGAACATGTTAGACTAGCAGGTGACCTAGGTTTAACAAATGACGTTCTGATTCTTTGGGTAAAGATTTGGACATTGGACTACTAGTATATAAAGAGCCGTTAAGCAGTAAGTTAGTAAAGTCTCGATGAGCTAGGATTCAATAAGATCACCATTATTGTCTTCTAAGATAGATTATAATCAACCGTGAGTACTTTATGCGGATGTGGTTAATTGTGACAGAATTGCCATATCTAGGTTTTAGGAAGAAGTACCGCCTAAATCTTGAAATGATATATCAACAACGAGATAAGACAATCATTGCACTTATAAACTAAAACCTATGTTTTATTAGATTAAATATGGTTAATACATTTTCCTTACATTAGGCTTGACCGCTTCTCTATCTTTTAAATATCAGCTTGTGTGTGTTAATTGCCCCATTCTCAGTCTAGGTAAACCAAAACTCGTGTCAGTTTCTCAGTCTGAAAACCCTTCTTTTACGTTAGTTTAGGTTTAACTTAGGTATAACATAGAATAACTTAGGACTAACTTAGATAACTAAAATATTAGTAGAATTAAGTATTAACACTCGCTCTTAGTGATCGACACCCTACTTACCAACGAACCTACAACTGATCGGGTACACTACCCGTTAGGGTTTTTAGGTAAAGTCGGCAAAATATAAATAGTAAAACTTGATAATAAATTTGACCTACGCACAACGACACATCAAGTTTGTTTTAAATACTTGCATTGTAAGACAACGCATGTTTTGAGTGTATTTTTTATGTATATTTTTTTAATTCAAAAATCTGAATTCAATGACTATGAGTATGTTTGGCAAGAGGCTTATTGAGGCACTAAAGTGCTTGTGTCCCAATGATACCTTTTGTTGTGTGAGAAGCTCCCCAACCAAATAGTTTTTGGTTCAAGTCTTGCTTAGGACATGTGAGATCGATGTGTGGTTTTTGTAGTGTGAGATAGTTAGTTGTCATTTTAAAAAAGGGGGGCTTATCGAGGCTTGGGCTTTTATAATAATTCGGCTAATAAAATAAGTCTAGTTTGTCACGCAGGCTTATGAAAGGGCTTATAAGTCATAAGACTCTCTAAGCCACAACCCCATAAAAGGGGCTGAAAACTTTAGCCAAAGGCTATTGAACCATAAATTATTTATATACCTCACAAAAATATCTAACATATACCAAAAATTAATTTAATTATGTTTTTTAGTAATTTCGCAATAATAAGCCTCAGCCCATTTGTCAAGCAAGTTTACAAAAATACACTTTCAATTTTGGCTTATAATATAAGCCCTAGCCCCAGCCCAACCTATTTCGCCAAACATACCCTATATTAATTGATATAATATAAAATAAAATTTACAAATACCTCCTTTTACTATCCAAACAATAAAAAACACTCTATTTTTTAAAGTTTGTATTACATGGAAGAAGTTGACATGACAAATAAATATCCCACTTATAAGTATAACATAAACTACACCTTGGTGTCTAATAAGCAATGTTATAAAGAGTGTGAAACGTAGCGTGGTGACATGACTAAATCTCAAGTCTTAGGAGCCATGGTGAAACCACAACGTTTTTTAAGGCGTGACTTAAAGCGGCACATAATATTTATAAATTTATATATTTATATCATATTTCATATATATTGAGTTTATAAAAAAATGTTATACATAAGGAATAAAATCAAGAAATTATCCTTGCATGTAATCTACTTCATTTAAAAAAAATCTCAAATACCAGGCCCAAATCACGATTACCCCGTCTATATACGTGATCTGCATAACAATTTAACCATATTCCTTAGAAACGTCTCAATAAAGGCGTCACGCCTCGCACCTTTTTCACGCCTCATTTCACGCTATGCCTAGAGCCGATGCTTTGGTTTATTTCGAAATGTGGAGGTCATGCCTCGTGCCTTAGCGGCGCTTTAATGACGTCACAACACGCCTTTTAAAACCCTGCTAATAAGCAGGGGTGAACCTAGGGGGTTCCTGGGGGTTCACGGGAACCCGATGGATGTTTGCCGGCTAGTGTAATTTTTGTTAATAATCTTGATTTCTCCGAAATAAACATGGTCCCGAAATTTTATGTCACACAAATATAACCATGTTTACTTAGTCGACTAATTTATCAAAAGAAATATATGCCTTCTTAATTAGTTTAGCAATTTAAATGAAATCGTATGTTTTATTTCATTTTTCTTTACTTTATTTTTGAAAGAAAAAATGTGCACCTGATGACTTAAAGTTATGAATTCACCCTTGCTAATAATTATCAAGTCCATAGTTACATGTGTCATTGGTTTTGTAGTCGAGTCTTTGTAACACTCAATTTATCCTCATATTTACATGTTGCACTGTTATAAAAGCCTCATTATAAACTACTAAAATGTCAATTATACCTTTTAAAAACCTTTTTTTAAATGAAAATATTTCTATTAATAAATCTGTAAACTTTTTGATCGATTAGAATTTAAAAGCTAACATTTACAGTCTTTACCAAAAATATCTCCAACGAGGAGACGTAATATGGGTTAAAAAATGGTGAAGAAGGCTCTATGAAATTAAGAAAGTGTTGATGATGATTTATTTTAGCAATATGTTAGTATTGCTTTTATTCAAACATTGGTCGTGTAAGTGGAAAAATAGATTAGGGTTAATGAAAAAGGGTTTTACATCAGAGCAAAAGATAAATAATAACTTGAAATTTTTTTGCACATGTATAGGAGATGCTCTAAGACCGAGTGTAATGATCGGTCACCAAATCGGTCTCTCTTTTGGTAGACCCACATATCAGACACATCCCTCAATTATACGTCCCTTTGGGGACGCGTTTTTAAAAAAAGTCGGTCGATTATGCAACCGACTTGTTTTTGTGTGTAGGTATTCATATAATGAATTTTTGTGGGATATGTTTTTAGTGATTATATTGGTCTCCTTATTACATTAATTTAGGTCATGAAATTGTCTTTGAGAAAGAAATTTGATGTTACAGTATGTATGTGGGTCTATTGGTGATCACCATTACACTTAGCCTAAGAAACTAAAACATTAAGACACACATTTTTTATGTAGCGGAAAAAGAATATCCATCTTCACCACATGAAGTAGTGTATTGAGTCATCGATAATGTCATCAAAGAGCTCGTATTCCACTTGTACCTCATATCGTGTCATAAGGTTCTCACCCAAATGATTGTGAAAAGTTTTACTTATGGCATGTAAAACAGATTTATGATGTATGCAATTCCCCTTCCCAGCCTAGTTGGACCCCACTACACACATCCCCAAGAGAAGTGTCCTACAAGGGGAGATTTGTTGAATCGGTCGAATGCTCGACTGAGTCGAGTGTTATGTTTGTGTGTGAGTGTGTTTCTTATTTAATTGTTTTTTGAGTATGTTTTTTGTCATGATTTCGGTCTTCTTGTTATACTATGTTGATCGGGAAGTTTTTATGAAGAGAGAAAGCTAAGATATCAATAAGGGTTGAAGGTTATAAGGCTATGTTTATTGGTTACATTTATTCAACCTATACGTCATATTAAATTTAAATAAGTACAAAAGACAATACTCATCTCCTGTGATCGATTCATTCAATGACTCTAAATTTATACAACCAACCTTATCACGTGTTACCATATTAATGGGCATTCATATTTTCATTTATTTAGAATGGATTTTGTATGTTATAGATAAGGTAATATATAATATTATATGTAGGTTATATAGATGGAATAATAAGAAAATAATATTTTAATAAAAGATTGAGTTATAATAGATTGTTGATTAAGATGATTAAGGTAGGGCTGCAATCAAGCCAAGCTTTTATTAATCAACTCGAGCTCGAGCTTAAGCTTGACTCATTCGAGTCGAGCTTTTATCGAGCCCAAGCCCAAAAAACAAGCTCAAAACACATAACGAGCCGAGCTCGAGCTTTCAATAGCTCGACTCGAGCTTTTATCAAGCTTTTCGAGCTTTTATGTGCATAAATATTTTTGTTATACACATTTATATAAACAACGTAAGTGCTAATATAAATATTGGTATAATAGTTAAATATTTATCGTAGAAGGATATTTAAACTCTAATGCTCAAATGTTTTGTATAAATTCTTTACTCTTGAGTCCATTATGTATTTTCTTTACCTTATTGATAAGTTTGGCTATCGAATATTGTAGAAAAACACAATCTGATCTTATTATTAAACCCAAATCTCAATTTGAATCAACCAAACAATATAAAATTGATCTCAATCAGTTTAATCAGAAACAACCATAAACTCCACCACTGCTAATCAGGTATGGAGTTATTATCTATGTGATGATAGTTCTATTACAATCACCAGAAAACAATATCAAGATCAAGATGATCTTATGAAATTAGGGTTACAAAGAGAGAGGATCAAATTTTAGAGAGAGATAGAGAGTTGGGAAAGTTATCCCACAAAGATGATTTTGACCAGCTTTTATAGTAGCTTGACCCAAGCATGGGAATCCTAGAATGACACAATTAACCCTCCATATATTCTTATCTTGTCACCTTGATCCCAAAGCAACCTCAAAAACATTAACTAAAAAAACAAAATGACATAATAAGCCCCTATACTTATAAACCAGGTAAGAGACTATATTCTAACATCCCCCTTTAGTCTCAATCTGGTATATATCAAACATACCAAGATTTTCAACAAACAACTTATGTTGCAATGTATCCAACCCTTTAGTTAGAATATCTGCAATTTGATTTGCAGATTCTACCTTAACAGTTTTAATAACACATTTTAAAATCTTCTCTCTTACAAAACGCAAGTCTATTTCAAGATGTTTAGTTCTTTCATGAAAAACTGGGTTGGCTGCTATTTTAATAGCAGAATTACTATCACAGTGAAGAGAAATAGGCAAAACATTCTTAACATTTAAATCTTTCAAGATTTTTAAAATCAAAATAATTTCACTGGTAACTGAAGCAAGAGCTCTAAACTATGCTTCAGTTGAGGATTTAGATAGAGTATTTTGTTTCTTGCTTTTCTAAGAAACAAGATAATTATTCAAGAAACCACAATATCCAGCTACATATCTTCTAGTGACAATACATTTAGCCCAATCAGCATCAGAATAAGCATTTAAAGACATACCAGAAGTCTTGATAATATGAATGCCAAACCTGGACAGCTTTTGAGATATCTCAATATCTTGAAAGCAATCTTAAGATGAGATTTCAAAGGAGAATGCATGAACTAACTTTAACAATGCACAACATATGATATATCAGGTCTAGTATTAGCAAGGTTATAAATAGCGTGAGGCGTGGCGTGACGACATGGTCAAGCCTCACGCCTTAGAAGCCATGACGAGTTATGGCGTTTTGTAAGGCGTGACTTAAAGCGGCACAAAATATAAAAATATTTTTAAATTTATATATTTATATCATATTTTAAATATATTGAGTTTACAAAAAGTGTCATACATAAGGAAATAAAGTAAATAAACTACTACCTCCGTCTCATAATAAGTGTCAAGTTTGACTTTTTCAAGTCTTTTTTATTCAACTTTGACCTTAATTATTTCTTTTTATGTTATATGATACTTGATTTAAAATATATGAATGGATAGAGTTTTGTATGTATTTTTCATTGGTATAATTTTCATTAAGTATTATATAACACAAACAAAAATATTTACGGTCAAAGTTGATGAGAAAAGACTCTAAAAAGTCAAACTGGACACTTAATATAGGAGGGAGTATCTTTACATGTAATACATTTCATTTTTATAATAAACAAACGATTTTTATCGAAATTGAATGCAAAAAAGCTTCCACGCATCACAATTTATCGCGCCTTATCACGTTTTTCCACTTCTCATCGCATGCCAAGCCTTAAACATAAGCCTTGGTCTATTGCGTAGCGTGAAGGTCACGCCTCAAGCCTTTGCGAGGCCTTAGCAGCGTCATGGCGCGCCTTTTAGAACCATGAGTATTAGTCAAATAAATCAATTTACCCATCAACTTTTGATAATCTGTTATGTTATCAAGAACAGGTTCCTTTTTAGAAGCCTCATTAGAAATGATAAGCTTAGACATCAAGGGAGTTTTAGCAGGTTTACATGCAAGCATACCATACTCAGATAACAAGTCAAGCACATACTTTCTTTGATTAAGGCAAATATCTTTATCTGTATCAATAACTTCAATACCAAGAAAATATTTAAGTTTTCCCAAGTCTTTTATCATAAATTTAGACTTGAGATAAACTTTAAACTTCTCAATCTCAGAAATATTGTTACCAGTAATGATAATATCATCCACATAAATAAGCAAAGCAAGAAAAACACCCTTATCAGATTTAGTATATAAAGAATAGTCAGATTTACTTTGACCGAAACCATTTTCTACTAAAGTAGAAGTCAATTTTGCATTCCACTATCTAGGTGCTTGCTTTAACCCATATAGGGATTTCTTAAGCATGCACACTTTATTACCTGAAGGAAAATACCCTTCAGGTGGTCTCATATAAACAATTTCTACAAGATCCCCATATAAGAAAGCATTATTTACATCAAGTTGAAAAACAGGCCAAGACTTAGAAACAACAATGTTCAACAAACATCTAACAGTCACCATCTTAACAACAGGAGAGAAAGTCTCCGCATAGTCAATACCTTCCTTTTGACCAAAACCTTGAGCAACACGTCTAGCCTTATATCTATCAATCTCACTACTGGACCTATACTTAATCTTATAAATCCACTTACTTCCTATGGCTTTTCTATCCTTAGGTAATTCTATAATTTCCCAAGTACCATTTCTAAGTAAGGCATCTATTTCTTGATTCATAGCATCAGTCCAATGAGGATATTTAGAAACTTCTAAAAAAGACTTTGGCTCATTATTTTTATTAAGCTGAGTTACAAAACAAAAATTTTCAGAATTAAGTTTTGAATAACCCACATACTTTTTAAGACCATATTTAACTTTTGATTCAATCACAAAATCATTATAATTTTTAGGAAAAACACTTTGTCTGGATGATCTTCTAACAACATGAACACCCTGAGCAGAAGTTCTTGGATTAAGATCCAAATTACCCCTAGAAGAAAAATATTTTCTTCATGTGTGGTAACCTCCTTATTCTATGTGGCAAATATATTATCACTGCTATCAGCATCATTTCCAGAATTTACTGGAAAATCAGCAGTGTTTGCATCTTCACCTGACACAGAAGAGCTGCTATTAGCACTCTGTGACCTTTGATCACTATTCAGTTTGGGTTATACTCTCTTATCATCATTGGGAAACTCAGGGTATTCAACATCAAAAAAGTTTAAATGATTTATGTCTTGAAAAACATTAGAATCATTTTTTTCAGTAATAGAATCCTTAAAAGGGAAAATATTTTTAAAAAACTTAACATCTCTTGAAAAAATAAACTAATGCTTATCAAGACTATATAACCCATGTCCTTTTTTAAAATTTGAATACCCTATCATAATACACTTTTCAGACCTACTATCAAACTTGTCATTATTATTGACAATAGTAGCAAAGCACAAGCAACCAAACACTCTTAAGTGAGAGAGAGTAAGACATTTTTTTATATATAATATCATAAGGAGATTCCCATTTAGCACAAAAGAAGGGAACCTATTAATAAGATATGTAGCAGTTAGAATACACCCACTCCATATTTTTAAAGGTAATCTCCCCTGAAACATAAGGGATCTAGCAACATTAAGTAGATGCCTACGTTTCCTCTCAGCAATCACATTTTGTTGAGGAGTATAAGCACAAGAAGTTTGGTGTATAATCCCCTTATCAACACAAAACTTATGAATAGTTTGATTAACAAATTCAGTTCCATTATCACTTCTAAAAACTTTAATTTTCTTTTTAAATTGATTTTCAATCAAGTTATAGAAAACAGTTATAAAATATGGAACCTCATCTTTTGATTTAATTAAATACACCCAAACAACTCTTGTATAATCATCCACAACAGTCAAAAAACAACTGAACCCTTCAGAACTAGTAACCTTATAAGGCCCTCATAAGTCTAAATGCTCTATATCACCCAGAAACTTAGAAGTATGATCACTTAAAGAAAAAGGTTCCCTAGTTTGCTTAGATCTTTTACATATTTCACAAAAAATATTTTGATTTTTATCATCAAATTGTAAAGATTCTTTTAACACATTTAAAACAGGCTCTGTAGGATGATCAAGCCTGCAGTGCCAATCATGTTAAGACAGAAAACATTGGTACCTAAAAATACCATGATTACTATTAATACCTTGATTATTATAGTAGTAAAACCTTTCACATTGGCTACCAGTCCCCATAACATTTTTCAAATTCAAATCCTGGTTCAAAAAATAACATCTACTCTCATCAAATGCAATAATAACCTTATTTTCTTTAGCAAGTTTATGGATAGAGATAAGAGTAACACAATATTCAGGTATAACCAACACATCATACAACACTAAGCCATTAGACAACTTGGGATTTCTAATTTTAGAAATAAAGGCTTTTGTCCCATTAGCATGGCCAACCTTTATTTTAAGATGAGAGATATCAAGAACATTGTCTAATTCCTTATCAGTGTAAGTCATATGTTGATTTGCCCCTAAATCAATAATTTTTCCATTACAAACCAATTTTAGTTTAAAATTTGTATTATGTAGGATCCCTAGATCATTCCATGGATTAAGCACAAGATCAATGGCACAAAAGATTAAACATTAAGAACTTTTTATTGAAAGAAACAAAGAGAGGCTACAAACCCTTAAGATGAAAAAATATAAAATGGAGAAGCTAACCTAATTTTGACTAAACTAGGAGTATTTATACTAATAAGGATTTGCCTTTGAGGGCTTTCTATTTGAGCTTTTTACATCTTGGCCCTTATACATAATAAACATTAAATAACATAGTCTTTCGAGCTAGACTTTTGTCTTGTAACTTCGAGTGACCGAAGCTTCTTTGTTTGGGTCCATTTTTTATTAGGTGACCCTAACAATCCACGCCCTAGATGTGGTCATAGAGAAGAGTTCACACACTTCGACCTTGTCTCTTAGCTCGATGTTGAAGGGGTACTTTCACTTGTTTGCTTTGTGTAATATCAATAGACGTTAACACCTTGATCATTGATCTTCAGAACATTGAATGTGATGACTTGAATCTGATCTTAGACTTGTTTAAGCTTTACTTCTTTTAAATTACTTTGTGATCTCCTTTCACTTAAGACTTTTGCCATACGCTATCTTTAGTCTCGACAAGCTGATATCTGTTGGAATCTTTGAAGAGCTTTGATGATGTTCTCATCTTACCATCATTGTGTCATTTGAACTTTTGCATTTGAAGAAGACATTGATTTTCAGAGATTATGCGGAAGCTTTGAATGTAAGCTTTCTTGATTACTTCAGATACTGTGGTATGGATATGAGCACATGTCTTGCATCGGATACTTTGAGTCGTCATTCGCCATGATAGAACAATTTAGTCACCAACAAAAACATTTTGTTATGTAAAATCCACTTAATGTGTTCTAGAAAAACATTTTGTGAACACACAAAGGTTTTATATTTTGAAGGGACCGAGTATAGACGATACTCAATCTGGTCGGTTACATTAACCTCTGATTCCGTGAGGATCAATGATTACAGTATGAATACTGCACCTGTGATCAGATAGATTCATTCAAAGAACCTTCTTGACAGGTTTTCCGGCACGTGACAAGCTAGTTCCTCTAATACCTAAGTATCAGATTCCCTAATGTTCGCCGTTCTCTAGACCAGATGTCCGAAGACTAACACACTATAAGTATTTCTACTAATAGAATGGTAAAGAGTGAGTCAGTACAGTTACTATCTGCTGACTATACCGTACAATTCCTTTTTCAGCGTTTTACTTCTTAATACAATTAAGTACCGTAGAAGGCCTGTGGCAAAAATGATTTGAAAAACATTCGATGTGCTTATAAAATTTGTTTGGGGCACAAACGAAAGTTTAAATCAGAATGCTTCTGATGATGTTTTGAAATATATCCCGAAAGATATGAAGTGCCTTGGGAAATCCAAACTTGTACAAGTACTTGTATGGAAATCCACTTCACTAGTGGGCAACAGTCCGAAGACTAGTGCATGAGTATTCAAATGAATACCCTGGTGGTACAACATCTCTTTCCTCAGCATTCCATAAGATCACTTTCACGAACATGAAACAAAAGATTCTTTGTCATTTATCAAGATACGTGTGTATAACACAAACTTTTGGTACCTTGACATTTTTGATATTTTAACACTTATGCTCCCCCTACACATGTGCGTCGATAATCGAAAGATGTTTAGCACATGCATGGATAGGACTTAGCATTTTAGAATCAATCGAATCATTTAATTATCCGTTTAACATTTTAAGTCACATTGTCTCCCTTGATCAAAAGTGTGAAACTCGTGAATAGTTTTGATCTAGAATGTGGACTTAAAGCATATCGAGCTCCCCCTCAAGTTATGAGGTGAGCGAATTCAACACATTTTATCAAGTGAATAATTGAAACATAAACCTTAGATTTACCAAGACCAAAATGATAAGTCAATCTATCTGAAGTTGTAAGCAGTAGGTCATTTCAAACTTTCTCCAATAGAATCAGCAGTTGGTCCTTTTTGACCTGCAAAAACTGTTAGTAGTACTGATTCTCCCCCTCAAACAATGACCCGTGTCAATGTTTGATTTGGTTAACCCGAACATGTTTGATAAAACAAGTTGTTTATGAGAAAAATGGTTCGGGGCTTAGACAACTTCTTGTCTGTAAAGAAATAATGCACTGAAACGTACACTAAATCTCTGGGTTAAGACCGGGTTACAGTCTGAAATAACTGCAAGCCATACTACACTAAGTTTTTTTTTTTTTGCAAATATACACAAATATACAAAGGATACAATGCTTTAGCATTCAAAAATACCAGATATCCCCTTGGAACCAGCCTTTCGATCACTAAGTTTGCAATCAGGGAACCTAGAGATCATAGTAACTTTGGAACTAGAACTAACGCTCGGGGTAAGTTCTAAAGGCTCAACAATGGGTTCCATTATCCTAGTTAAAGGACAGTTATTAAACAACGCAAAATGTCGTCCAGTGGGTTTCCACTGAGGCTTAACACTACCAACAACCTTTCTAGTTGGTCTCTAAGTTATCTTAGTAGTGTTCACATTATGATTTCTGGTTGCTTTCCAAACCTTCTTAGTATGATTCACACTATGTTTGGCCTGGGGGGTTTTGGTATTCACAGACTTCAAAGAACAAATCACAAACTGATTATGATCAACAACATTCAACTTCCTATTGTGATCTGCTGCTCTCCTCGCGTTCACACTTTTACTAGGCAAGATACGATGGTTCCGAGTGTGGCTCTTTGGCATAGGTTTGCGAGATTCAGTGGCAGGTTTAGTTCTTGTAGACAGATTTACAGAAACATTAGGCTTCTTGTTTTGTTGCACTGGTGGTTTCTGTGTGGGTCTATTTGAAGTCCTGGGGGGTTCTTGAAAAGTAACTTGCTTTTTCTTAGGCAACGGGGTTGGTTTCACCCAGTTAGCACGTTTGGGTGGTGGAATATACTTAGAACCTAAGTTGTAAATTCCAGGAGCAAGCACTTTGGGTGTCTCAGAGGTTGAAGGTCCACTACTTGTTTTACCAGTCACTTGGGCTTTCAGCTTGGTATTTTCAGCAGTGAAGGCTCTAAGTTTTTCAGTGTACGCAGTACGTGAGTGAGTATTCGCCTTTGACAGTTCATCATACCGTCTTTTCAGACTCACGTTTTCTACCTTAAGGCCATCTAGCTGAATCCTAAGGGAGGTAATCGTATCTTTCAACTGAATTCTGTCAGTTTCTAATGCCTGTTGGTCACAACTACCTTCAGTGGAACCTACATTCAACATTCTCGTGATGTTGATCTGAGTTTCTAAATTCCTGATAGTGTCATCTTTCCCTTGAAGCTGTTTTCTTAACTTGTTAATTTCAAAAATTGCATTGGAGGCACTGGAAGTGTCTATGCACTGTTTATAGTTTTGAAATTTAAGTTGTAAACTAACATAATTCTGTTCGAGAAAGGCAAAACGTTTTTCAGATTCAATAAAGAGCTGTTTCTGTTTTGAAATCTCAGCTTCAAGTTCAAGAACTTTAGTGTGTTCCCTATCGCATGCAGATCTAAGATCTTCGCAAAGGCAATTCGAACTAGGGGGCACAACAATATCGGAAGTAAGGCACAATGAGAGCAGATAGTCTTTTCTAAACATTCAGCAAATAAGCCATCATTTTCTGAATAATAAGATTTGTCTTCATCTCTAGGGTCAGTTCTTAGTTATCAGAACAACATTGTTCATATTTCCTCCTTACCAAGTCATCAAAAATCTTTCGTAATTCTATTTAATGCTCTTTGAAAAATGTATCATTATGCAAGCTTGAGATGATGTTTTTTCGAAATGGTCAGTAAAACTGGGTACCTAGTTGTTGTTCAAACAAACGTTGTTTGCATATCAAAAAGCATTCAAAAATTCAGAAACATAGTCTGGTTGTTGTGTTTTCTTTATCTTTTATATACCTTCAAATTGATGAAAAACAGGCATTAACTTTTTGGGAAGACTGGCCAAAAACTTTGGCTTGGAGTTACTTTTATGAACAAAGAGTAGGTGTCAAGGGCGTGTGGGGTTGGTTTACTAGCTTGACTAGCAATTTCGTTGGCAGAGAGCCAATACACCTGATCTCCAGATAGTTCCTTCTGAGGAACGAACATTAAGCATTAAGCTTGTCATAAAACCGTTTGCGGGACAAACCAATTCCCTTTTTTTCGTTCATCTTTTTCATGCTCACCACTTGGTGTACCAAGACATCTTCACTATCCCATATACTAACAGGGTGGTGATTAGATGCAAAAGGGTATCAGCATCATACAAAACAGTTTGAAGCACAGCTTGGGCCATATACCTAGACCTGATTGCGAGTGGCCCTAGGATGTCCTTTGTGCAAGTCATTGGTTGCCTTATTAGGTCTCGTTGAAAGGCATGGTAATATTTGTGTTGGCATTAAATCTATTGCAAGGCATATCTCTTGGCAACACTTTTTATGCAATCCTTTAAACACACAATTTCATCTAGATAACTATCTGCTAGATCCTTTTTCTCAAATAAAATCCTTTCCTTTTCAAATTGTAAAAATCAATTGATTTTTCTTTCCTAAAAGAGTGAGTTAAGCAAATCGTTTTCCTCACAAGTTCAGGCATTATCGCTTATTACCTAATCACTAGGGCTTGTTCCTGTTCTAACTTTGTTTTCTCAAGATCAATTTTGACTCTGTGAGGTATCTAATCGACATATTTCTTGGCTTACATGAAGAAGCTCATTGTTTAAGGTCTCGATTTCCAAACATTTTATCTTGGTTAACCTTAGCGATTTTCGTCTATTGGGTTTTGAAGTCATTAGAGATGGCAATCATAGAAACTTTATCAGGTTGAAGTTGTCAGCAATACCTATCATTTGGAACATTTTGCTTTCGGTCGGTGTCAAAAGATACTGAAGAAACGTCGTATGGCATCAATCCTCAGTCTCACAGAATCGGAGTCTAAATGTACTTCCTGGTGCATCTCCCTAACTCAACTGATAATCTACATATCCAAAGATTTGATTGTCATTGGAGTGTACCATCATTGACTGGATGTTTGTTGCACTAGTGGAATGACAATTGGCCATGAAAGCGACAGCAGCACACATTGGGGCCATTCATCCACGTCTGAGTCGATATAAATCCTATGCTTGGGCTTAAAATGTTTTTGTAGTCATGCCTGAGGTTGATGCATAAGGTGCGGTGCATTCCACATCAAGCGAGGAATGCTTCAGCTTCAGGCATCAACACATCTCCTTTCCTCTTTAGGCTTCCATCAGTAAAGGCTTTATCTTTAATACTAGAGAGTCCATCTTTCTCCTCTCTGGTTCTTTACACTAGCCTAGCTACATGTCCTTCTCCTCCATGCAGTTTGTAACATATCACCTTCTTGGCCATCGAGACACCTTATAACCCCAACATACCTGTAGGCCATCCTCTGAACTGTTCAGTAACAATATTACCATCATGCACCGTAGCATGAGTCCTATGAGTTGGGAGTAAGTCCAGAGCTATAAGGTTGTTGGTTTGGGCGGAAACTGCTTTTGGAAACCACTTAAGAATTAGCAATCTATCTTAATGGCCATCAATGCGTCATTCGAAACTGAGCAAGTGGGTTGAGGGCCTTGAAGTTAGATGTGATGGAAGAACAGGTGGCAGTTGTGTGTGAGCAACATAGAGGCCAAGTGGATCAACATACTTGTAAGACTGCAATCCTATATCTTGAGAGTCTTTTGGCATAAAATGAGGTCACGTAGTGCTTTGAGATGAGTATAGATCTGTGACATAAGGGTGTTAGGTGTGAGATATCCCATGTTCTGTTTGACTTTGTCACATACTTTTTTCCCCAATAAGTGCCGAAGGTTCGTTGTACAAACTTGTGTTTCATCTGATGAGTTAGAATGTTGAGGGCTGCCGTAGTAATCATTCATATCATTCACAAGCTTATGGAAACACAAAGTAGTCATGAATTGATTCGTTCCAATAGCATCGATAAGCGTATCGTTATACTCATCAAATAGATCTCCTTTCTTTGTTGGAATAGTCACTACCCGATCCTTGTCATGACATCTCCACATATCCAAATCTTCCTTTTGCAGTCTTGATTTGATTGAGAGTTTGTTTGAAGATTGTCTGTAAGACACTTGACTAAATGATTTCATGCTTGATATCAGTCCATCTCAATTTTGTTTTCCCCTCTTCACTTGAATTCAGAATTCAAGTTTCTTCGCTCGTTGCAAGGCACAATAGTAGGAATCAGTAGTGGAAGGACGCAATGATCAATAAGGGTTGATGGTGTAGGCCATTCTGGATGAGATTTTCCATAATCAGCATGCCAGTCTAAAGGGTTTTCCTCGAAATTACCTGTGTATACGAATCCTTCCAAGAAATCGTAGTCACTTTCATACCCAACAATTGGTGGACGAGAATCGGTACCTCTCGACTGGCATTTTTTTCTTCATTGGAATCCATTTTCATTTAAGTATGAATAACTTATCGCAAGTAATTGTTGATATTGTTTGATTTGTGTTTATATTTTTTGTTATTGTTTGACTATGTAGTTCGTTTAAGAGGGATACTTGTTCGGAGGGGGTGGTTTTGTCTATTTCTTGACCAAGAAAACACTCTTCAATTCTTGTGTTCTATAAGGCTCGTTCGGCAGAGAAGAACAATGTAATTTAATCCTTAAACATCACCATCCTTTCGAATCCTATAGAAGAATGAGCTCCGTTCGGATTCAATACGAATGTCAACTCGATCGATCCTAGAGAAATCGACTCGATCGGCTCACAAATATAAACAAGTTCGGTAAGAAATCCCATAGAGTTTGGTTCGATCAGTTTAGGAAACTTGTACCATTGAATCACAAGAGTTCAGTCTTGAAGGATTAATGCTCGTTCGTGATAGCTCATATATCCTTCAAGTGAAATTCTATTTGATTCGATCATTATTCTTTATTTCGATCGTTACCTAGATCGATCCCTTTCGTATTCGAATATCGTCTGTTCGATGCTTGTAAAGAATTTAAACACTTCGAAAGATTCGAATCTCTTGAAGCTTGTTCCTGATCCTAGAAGGTGGACACTGGAATCGGATTAATCCTTGTTTTTCCCTTCGTTCGGGATATCCCTCTTGTTCGCGTCCTTATGTTCGATCAATATAACTAAGAATAAACTCGTTCGACCCTTTAAACAAAAATCTACTCCTTTTTCTTTTTGCTTAACAAAAACGAATCAAAAGAGAAACAAATCACTAGATATTTTTAAACACAAAAAGAGATGGTTTTTATGATATCAATTTAAACACAAACCATCTATGAACCAAAAATCAAAACAAACAATTAATCAAACAAAAAAAATTTCGAAACCCCTTTTTTTTTTTAATATTTTTCGAAAATCAAAAGAAAAAAACACAAAACGAAATCAATACGATCAAAATCTTGAATGTGCTCTTGATAACCAATTGTAGGTTCCATAATCATACATAACGAAATCCTAAACATGAAGTGTAAGAATCAAGAGCATAAAATTAAGTAACGTTTATTGATGATTGAAAGAAAAATTAAGAGTTCTAACAAACTCTAAAGTATTAAAAATATTATCAAGTTTCCTAAAGCCAATTTTTGACTAAATAGGTGTAATTTATACTAACAAGGTTATGGTCCCATTCTATCTTTTGATTGGGGCATTTCAGGTCTTTTTCTTGTCAGGCCCAATTACATTAATAAACATTAATTAATTAATCAACTAACGAGCTAGACTTTTGTCTTGTATCTTCGAGTGACCGAAGCTTCTTTGTTCGGGTCCATTTATGTGATCCTAACAATTAATACTCGAGAATAAAATAATGACCTGAAATTGACGGTTTTTCACATCAACGACTTCACGTACATGTCGTGACTAAGAGACATGATGTAACAATGATGGTGTGACCTACCACCCAATTTCAAGTGGGTCAGGTCAAATAACTCTATCCATAGCCTAAGATAGTTATTTTATAAATTTACTGTAAAAAAGTTATAGTCTTATTCTATAAGTGGTTTGATTAGAGTTGCCTATTATATAGTGAAATTTTTCATTTCGTGATTTAGTTTCTATTTGTTAATTAAGGCATTTAAAGAAAGATCAAAAAAATATTTTAATTGCTCCTGAGAGCGTAATTATGTGTTAATTTTTGTATTTTTCGTCGTTTCCTCCACACTCGAGTTTTGTAAAAACCGTGTTTATAGGTCGTGTTTTAGACCGAGGTTTAACGTTTTTTTATTATAGTTTTAAAAACTAATTTTAGTGAGGACGTATTTAAAAATATAAATTTGAGACACAATAAACTGATGATACTCCGATATGTTGGTCGATTATTTTACTTATAAAATGAAATGCTTTAGTACTAAACTAGCAAGGACATATGAAAGGAGGGGTTAAAGTTTCCAGAATGATTAATAGATTTCATTCAAAAAATACTAGGTAACATACACTCATTCCTACCTTATACACATTT
Organism: Tanacetum coccineum; assembly: GCA_026074375.1. Classification (NCBI taxonomy): domain Eukaryota; kingdom Viridiplantae; phylum Streptophyta; class Magnoliopsida; order Asterales; family Asteraceae; genus Tanacetum; species Tanacetum coccineum. The sequence goes on from BQNB010058282.1 coordinate 27,894, forward strand.
TCACTTCTCTGTATCTCCCTTTCCTCCTTGTCCTTCAAAGTATCACCCATAACACAAACAGTGCCATCAAAAATTTATTACTTACATTGCATTTAAATCTGATTACAAACCATTTAATCCTTGTTCAATCCCCAACAAATCCCAAAAAAAAAACACTCACAATGGCAATTATATTTTGAAAGTTGGTTTTGTGGTCAATTTCTAATTTGATTTGTTATAAGGAAGTGTTTAGGGGTGATAGATTGTTGTTATATTGAAGTGGTTTGATTGGAAAAGCTTTGGTTTTGGTCTTGTGGTTTGCGTCCGTACGATCCAACAAGGGGAAACCATAGTCAAGTTTTCTTATTGCTTTGTGAGCTTTTGTTTATGTTGACTTGTTGCTAGATTAATTAATTAGTTAACATGTTGTAATTTGTATCTAGATGAGTTCAAGTGCCAAATAAAATTGGTTTGAAAGTAATTTCAAGTATGAACATATGTTTAATATTTTGGTACATATTTTTAGGCTATTTAAGAGGCCATGATGGAATGTTGGATTTGGTAAAAAATTAGTTTTGGTATATACTTTGGGTTAATCTTTTGTTTACCATAAAGTTATGAACTTGACCATAATAACTGGAAATCGATGAGAGAAAATTTTAAAATCTAAATTATAAGCTTATTGTATATGATAAAAGTGATGTACTAAAGCGTCCCGTTTTGATATAAGGTAAGGCCTTGTAATTCCTTAAACACCGAAATTTTACGCCCAAGTCAAGTTGTAGTATTTTGGTACAAGTTTCAACTACGCATTCGACTTTTGAAAAGTCAAACTTGCGTAAAGACTTTTGAATATAGTTTATAAAAGCAATGGTGTTCGAAATGTTAGTTAAACTAAGATAAATGCTAAATTGGGATTATATTATCCTTACATTCGACAAGCTTTCTAAAAATGGAAACTTTATTAAAAGCGTTGTAATATTGTTAAGTAAATCAAAGCGAAATGCTTTGCGTCGCACATGGAGATTCTAGTATATGATTGTGTATACGTAATAGTGATATATATATATATATATATATATAAAATATATAAAAATATATGCAATGTATGCAATATATGATATTTTATTACTTTTAGTCACGTGTGGCCGCTATATAAGTACTATATCGGTCGCTGGTCGCGACATGAAGTTTATTACAAACGCTTGCTGAATTGTTTTGATTGAATTGGATCATTTGGCTTAAGGGTAGTTTTTTTACATATCCTCCGCATTAAATTCTTTTTAAATGTTTTAAACCCCTCGAGGGGGATACAATGTTTGTTTTAATAAATCGAACACATATATTATATGGTATGAAGGGACCCAATTACGGAGATAGATTTCTGTCATAGAGTTCTATAGTCGATAAAGTCTCTATAATTTCCTTGAACCTGTTAAGTTGGCCATTGTTTAGAAGATTAAACGCAAATTAGCATTAAATAGATCTAATTGGTTGTTGACAATTATTGTCCGGAGGTTTGAATCACTTATGACACACCCTCAAACGGGGGACATTTTTGTTATTAAAATTATTAGGTAATATAACAATAATACCTTGTTATGGAGGCAACCTTTTAGCATATGAAATGGCCATAATGTTTTGTTAACCATTCGTGTCATGAGCTTATGTGTGAAGAAAAAAATGCTAAACACGTGTATAATCACTGCTTTTTTCTTTGTTTTCATCGAGAACTAATAATGTGTTCAAAGGTTTTTACTATTGAATAATTTAAACTCTATGAATTTCACTACAACTTTTGTTCCCAGTTTTAAACATGTTTTATCCCAGGTAACCAAGGCTGAAGGCAACGATGGCTTGGAGGTGTCGTGCGTGTGATGGATTTTATGGAAAGACTTCTTGTGTGTTTCGGTCTTTCAAAAAACAATCTATCATTGTCATTTAAAAACAATGCTTTTATTTGAAACAATTTATTTTTCATGTTTGTAATAGACGGTGGTTACGATTCTGTGGGACCTAAACGCATTTTAACTCTGAATAATTTTGGAACACATGTTTGGTAAACGTCTTATTTGAGTTGTTTTCTATTATCATGGTGACGGATGCTAAAAAAATAACCACCAAATTGCTAATTTCCGCTGGGGCAAATCTGATGCCGCTCTCGAGAGGGTGTATACAGATTGGTATACATAGCTTCGGTTGTATAGAATAGGTTAGTTTTCAAAACTCAAATTGTATTCATTTTAGATTCAAATAAATGTCAAAGTCTAAGATTGTAAGGAATTTTAGGTCGATCTATTGAAAAACCTAAACTTATACTCTTTCTACACGCACGCTGATACGCCACGATAGCCCCATTGGTTACATGTAAGGTACAATTATTAATTGTTACGTGTAAGTATATTTACGTATGTATTATATGTGTGATTGGTTAAGTATGGATATTTATGCATGTGTTGGATGCATAAAGTATTAGGTATGGGTGCATTTGTGCATGTGTTGTATGCATGAAATGTCATGTGATTATATGATAACTACTATTATATATGTTTGAAATATAATTAAGATATATGCGAATCGAGAAGGTCGCGAATCGTAAAATTTTGTTGTTGCGCTTTTATGCGAACTGTTATTTTGATAATAGTGTTCTGATAATAAAAAAAGTGAAATGCTATTGAATGATAATAATAAGAAGCGATACGCTATTAAGTAAGTATTATATGATATTTTCTAGATTATCATGGTAAATGTGATTCCTCCCGATCATGATGATGATGTACCTGTTGTTGAGCCGAATCAACATGATGATGTTCCTGTTGTTCTCGAGCCTGTCTTAGAAGATGAAGATGAAGACCCAGAAGAAGACAAAATTAAGGAAGAAGAAGATCCTCAAGAAGACGAAGATGATATGGAGATCGACATTGAGGAAGATGAGAATGAGCCAGAGTTGACATATCCTTACGAAGAGGTGGATCCTCTTAGTTCTCTACCGCCTATAACACCCTCAAATTTACAACGCAACGGAATACAACATTGGGGTGTACTTCATAATACAAGCTCACGAGTCACGGTAAACGACATTCAATTTTTATTAAGAAGATCAGAGTTACAATGTCCCAATAAACTTTATGAAAACTCGTTTCAAAATAACCCACAACATGATTAAGTTTCTTTAAAAGAAAGCATTTTATCATATGTGCAAAGTTCACCAAGTCCACGTCCTTCGATATCCGCATTCCATCACACTAAGCTACAAGTATATACCTTTAGATAAACAAGCTAAAAAGTCAACGAAAACTTGAGTGAAATCATAGAGTTTATAAACAATCATTTAGAACACAAAGGTATTAGCAAATACATTAGATCTTAGAGACAATCACAACGATGCCTAGAGCCACGAAGCGAACATTAAACTGTGGGCCTAACACGACCGAGGACAACACTCCCAATACAAAATACAAATGATGTTCTCTGTATGCCCTCGCAAGGAACATACCCGTATAGGTCGTTAGGCCAAAATAGTTCTATTATAATTGTCATTAAGCTTCACCGTTGGGCGAGATTGACGTTCATGAAGGAAGGGGCCACAACAATAAACTCATAGCAAACGTTCACATAATAAAATCACAGTGTTCGATTTGTAAAACAAGCATGTATCTCCCTCAGGTTTTTAAAACATAAAAATATTAATAGCGCGAGGCTATGATCACACAAACCGAGTAAAGAAGTATGATCAAGAATCTCGACGAGAAAGATGAATCCCACAATCAAAACCACCGCTACCTATAACAGGGCGCGTAATTAAAACTATACTTATATATGATTTAAAAAAACCTAACACAGGTAATTTAATACATATTTAATATATCGGGCCATGGATCATAGTTCTACATTAAGAATCCATGCTTAAGAATTACCAAGAATGATAACACTATCATTTCTAAAATTTCGCCGGTTTTACTAAATGTTCACACAACTTATGAGGTACTAAACGTCTAGTCCGGACGTTCTACCCATCTATATCCATACACCTATTGGTTTTTTGAACTACTGTAGCATCCCCAAAAACTATGTCCAGTTCTAACTATTTTTAAAAGATACAAAATCACAAAGTGTCCAAATTCGGATCTGCCGGGACATAGCAAAAGTTCGACCTGTTTAGACCTACTTATACAATCCAGAAAAATCTGAAAAAATTCAGTAAGATCACACACCTTATGAAGTTGCTACAGTTTAAATTTCGTCAAAAAATATTAAGTTTTGACCCGCCTGCTCACTGCATCTTTACAGCTCAGTTTCTGACTCTAAAACGCACAGCCTGACAACTCATTTTTGTAAAATCGTTTGACTCACTTTTACTTATTGAAAATCGTTGAGGCCTAGTTCCTTAGAAAGTAGGTTCGTTGAAGTTAGTTTTAGACAATGGAAAATCAAGAAAATCTTTTAGTATGACCCCGATACGATGCTCGCAAGACGACTAAAATTTCTGCTCAAAAATGCCAAGTGCAGAAAATTAAGATTTCGTTTTCCAAATTTCAAACGGCATATCTTATTCGTTTTTAAGAGTTAAAATTACGGTTTTTATATCGAAACGACATTGGAACGACCTCTATTCATATTAGACCAAAAAAATTCTCAGATTTCACAAACTTGACAACACACAAATTTTTGTCGCCAATTATCGTGCCAATAATATTGGGTGTCATTCAACCCCTTCAATCACACTACTTTTAAAACATCACAATACCCTAACACTAACCTATCTCTCTAGCATCAGATCCATTCCCATCACAACAAGCACTAAAAAATTATCATGCATTAAGCCTCAAGATTCTTAAACATAAGAATACTCACATGCAAGTATATAAAAAATTTAAACTAGCAAAAAAAACAAAAACAAAAGACTCTACAATGCCAAATCAATTGAAAGAAAATTGATCAAAACACAAACCCTCATTGGTTTTGTTTAGTTCGAGCCACAAAAAGGGGACAAGAGACACCCAAATCTTGATTTGATTTACCCAAAATTGTTCTAAAATACTTTACTTAATATCCTTGATGATCCCCTTGCACTTAATTTGATCTAAACCCCAAGATTAGAAATTTTTATGAAAATCAAAGATATAAAAATCTTGTTGCATGGTGATTTCTAGTGATGATGGACGAGGAGGGTTTATTGTAGGGATGATTTTAGGTTTAAAGGAGGTGATTTGGTAGAGATTTGATGGTGAAGATGGTGGTTTTTGGAACCTTGGTGTCGATACAGTGAGATGAAGAGAGGGAGAGATTGAAACTGACTATTGGTTTTTTTAGTCTGTGTATGTGTGTGTCGTGTTTTATTAATAAAGGTGGAATGGGGTTTTAGTTGGACTCAATTTATAAATAGGCCTTGAGTGATTTTGGATCAAAATCAAAAAAGGTAGTTTTTGTGGTGTTTGCCGCCGACCTAAGGGGATGGGAGGGGGTTTATTGGACTTACAATTTTTATACCGAAGTTACATCTAGTAAACCCCGGCCATAACTAATTGGACTAGGTATTATCCTTAGACTCTCTTACTTGGACTATCATCTTGACTAACAGTGGCTGATACTTTACTATGAGATGTTTCTTTTATTCTATACTTACTTGGACTTATACTATTGGACAAACGTTATTTTTATACAAAACGCAAGTTTTGATAATACATATATAGAGTAGAACTCGGATAAAGTCTAATACAAATAAAAGGTGAAAAATACTTAAAATAAAATAAATAAAACCTAATGGTTAAAAAACGCCTTACGTAGGATTTCTCGATATATAAAGGACTTATTAAAGAAATTAAACTCGCAGGGTTTCTAAAATCAAAAAATTTTTGCTAAAATCGATTAAGAAAGTAATAATAATTATGATTTTTATAAATTAAAATAAGTTTCGAAAAATAATCATTATGCGATAATTATTTTCACCTTGAAATAAAGTCAAAAGTTCGAGTCAACCCGAAAAGTCAAAGGAAAAGAGTTATTTAAACTGTCTGAAAATGATGGTTTCAACAAAAATCGCGCCTACTTCTTTGAGTCTAACCTGAAAAGAATGAGTTGAGAATCCGATTGAGCATGAGGATGAGACTATTCCTGTTAGTGTCTATGAGGTAGGTGAATCGTCTACTACCGGCTATTAACTTAGAGGATGAGATAGATTGCTACCAAGGTTATTCATGAGACTGGATATTGACTCACTTTTAGGTCGAATGGTCAATTTTTTTTCTCGAGACGATTGTGTGGTCGTGAGATGGCACATGCATTGGTCGAGAAGAAAGGAGAGGCAAAGGATAGGTTTTATGGTAAGTTGATTTTGGATTTGGGTAATGAAGTACGTTCTAGTGTGGAACAAGGAACTGCAGCAATGGAAAAGTTGGTTGAGAAGCTCGAGAATGTTAAAGAAAAAGCAGAGTATAAGAAACTGAAGAAGGAACTCGAATAACGAGGTTTCGCAACACGATTCCTTCGTATGCAGAATGAACGCGGTTGAGAGAGATTCTCTATTGACCTAAAAGTTCGAGGCTCATGAGTTCTATACAATCAAGAGAAGATCTAGGGATTTTGTGTTTGAAGAAAGACCGAATGAAGCTATTGATGTTCCGATTGAAGATGAGAAGAGTCCTTTGTCTGAGCCGCGAGGATCTCCTCCTGATGTGTAGTAGTTTAGTTTCAATTGTAGTTTCTTTTGTTGTGTAATCACTAAACTGAGTCCTTAGTTGGTAGAACTAGTACTATTGGTTGTAACGATTTGTATCATTTCATGAAACAATGCAACTATATATTAACTCTTTGTGATGAAAAATGAATGACTATCTTGTGATTACTATTGATGTTATATGGCTGTTGTTGTGGTTGATTTGTCATTATATCATGTTATGAGAGTATCATGTTATGAATGCTTATCAAATTGTTTTTCTAGTGCTGCAAAATCATGCCACCAAAGTCATGCACCTATGACACAAGCTGGTATTCGCCGAATGATCAGGAAAGTGTTGAATGCACTATGCTGCTGAGCGGCAAGGCAAGCGAAAGTTTAGGAACGAGCTTAGGGATCAGGGCTAGATTAGAGTCGAATACTGCAACCCAGTTGTTCGTGAGTGCACTTTTGCTAGGTTTATGAAGTGCAATCCTGCTGCCTTTCGTGGAGTTGAAGGAGTTGTCGAATTGCGAAGGTGGTTCGAGAAAATTAAGAGTGTTTTCGAGATCAGTGAATGTGTTGAGGGTAAGAAGGTAAAGTTTGTTGTTGCTATATTGGAAGGACCAACTTTGACTTGGTGGAAAAACTAAAGTTACAACTATAGGTTTGGAGACTGTGAACCAAATGCCTTGGACTGAGATGAAGCAACTGATGACTGCTGAGTTTTTTCCGATAGAAGAGATACAACGAGATAGAAGCACGAGTTGTGAACATGAAGATTAAGAAGTATTGCATTGTTGCATATACTCAGAGGTTCAATGACTTGCATTGATGTGGTCCAAGAATGGTTTGATTCCAGAAAGAGTGAAGGTGATGCTTATATGATTTTAACGGATAACATTAAGGGGAAGAGACAACAGCTAAACCTGCAGATTTGAATGAGAAGCAGTATGGTTTAGCTTAAAGTAATAGAGAAGAAGTCGCAAGCTAGAAAATGAAAAGAATTTTTGAAGTAAGAAATGAAAGTGGGAAAACATTTAATGTGGAAATATAGTGCAAGGGCAATCCAAAAGATAACTCTTGCAGACGTTGCAGAATAACGCAAAAGCAGTAAATGCGTGATCCAATATTACCGCTCCTACTGATGGAAAGCTTGCTTTGTGTGAACGATGTTTTACTTGCCATGTTGGTCAGTGTACGATCAAATGTCACAATGTGGTAAGTTGGACATCAAATGCAGTATTGTAGGGAAATAGTGTTGCTACGGAGCTAAACGCTCACCCTAATTTTGGCGCTTCTATTTAATATGGTAAGTAACCAAGGTAATACTAATAATCGATGTCTGAAGAAGTGAAGCAAGAAGAAGAAGTTGAGAATCATGGTCGAGCTGTATGCTATTAAGGCACGCTGAGCGAAGTTCCGAATGTGATACTGGTGACGTTTTCTGCTAAATAACCGATATGCTTCTGTTTTATTTGATTCAGGTTCCGATAGGAGTTTTGTAAACACTAATTATAGTTCATTGCTCGATATCAAACCGATTAAAATAGAGGCTAGTTATGAAGAAGAGTTAGCTGAGGAAGGTATATTAGTACGAACATCTGTTTTTGAAAAGTTGCACTTTGAGTTTTAGGACCATATTTTTTAAAACGATCTTATGCCCAATTAGCTTGTACGTTTGATGTCATCATCGGTTGATTTCTTTTCAAGCACGATGACGCCGTTATCGTTTGTGGCTAAAAGTTTTTTGTATAACCGTATGGGAATAAAACTTAAAGTCGAAGTAACAAGGGTGGATCTCATTGAAGGATTATTTCATGTAACAAGGCCCGTAAGTAGGTCAGCAGTTGTCATTTGTTTTGGCAAACACATTACCAAGAAGAAGTCGATGGAGAACTCGAATGGAAACGTGCCTGTAATCTGACTTTCCTGAGGTGTTTCCTGAGGAATCTTCCAGGACTACCACCACCGAGGCAAGTAGAGTTTCGAATTGATCTAGTACTGGGGGCCACACCTGTTGCACGTGCACCGTATAGATTGGCACCGTCTGAGATGAAAGAGTTGTCGGTACATTTACAAGAGCTGTTGGAGAAAGGATTTATTCGTCCGAGTTCGTCACCGTGGGGAGCACCGTGTATTAGTATAAAGAAGAAAGATGGATCTTTTAGAATGTGTATAGATTATCGCGAGTTGAACAAGTTGACTGTCAAGAATCGTTATCCTCTTCCGAGAATCGACGATTTATTTGACCAACTGCAAGGTTCGAGCGTGTATTCTAAGATCGATCTGCGATCAGGATATCACCAGTTACGCATTAAAGAAGAGGACATTCCAATTACTGCATTTAGAACTCGGTATGGTCACTTTGAGTTCCAAGTGATGCCGTTTGGATTGACTAATGCGCCTGCTGTGTTTATGGACTTGATGAACCGAGTATGCAAGCCATATCTTGATAAGTTCGTCATAGTGTTCATCGATGATATTTTGGTTTATTCCAAGGACGAAGAAGAGCACAGGAAGAATTTGAAGATTGTTTTGGAGTTGCTTAAGAAAGAAAGATTGTACGCCAAGTTTTCAAAGTGTGATTTTTGGCTAGATTCGATACAATTTCTTAGTCATGTGATTAATCGTAGTGGTGTTCATGTTGATCCTACCAAGATCAAAGCCATTAAGAGTTAGACTGCACCGATGACATCAACAGAGGTGAGGTAATTTCTTGGATTGGTTGGGTACTATAGGAGGTTTATTAAAGGTTTTTCTTTGATTTCTAAGCCGCTGACTAAGTTGACTCAGAAAGATAAGAAATACGAATGGGGAAAAGAAGAAGAGGAAGTTTTTGAAACGTTGAACCAGAAGTTGTGTAGTACACCAATCTTAGCGTTGCTCGAGGGAATGCAAGATTTCATAGTATATTGTGACGCATTACTTAAAGGTTATGGAGCCGTGTTGATACAAATAGAGAAGGTGATAGCGTATGCTTCTAGACAATTGAAAGTCCATGAAGAGAATTACACTACTCACGATGTGGAGTTGGGAGCTGTTATTTTCGCTCTTAAATTGTGGAGACATTATTTGTATGGAACGAAGTGTGTGGTTTTCACCGATCACAAGAGCCTACAATATATTTTGAATCAGAAAGAGCTAAACTTGAGACAACGGAGATGGATTGAGTTGCTAAGTAATTATGATTGTGAAATTTGGTATCATCCTGGAAAAGGGAATGTTGTGGCTGACGCCTTAAGTCAGAAGGAAAGGGATAAGCCATTACGTGTTCGAGCTTTGATGATGA
>BQNB010058283.1:0-26300 GCA_026074375.1 Tanacetum coccineum
TAAGAATCCCACATGTCTCATCCTTTAAGGCTAAGAAGAAAACCCAGCTAAACCTGCTAAAGTCATCAGTCACTACAAGGAAATATGTCTTATGGTTAATACTCCTAACAAATGTTGGACCAAATAAGTCCATATGCAACATCTGTAAGGGTTGGATGATAGAGCTCACAAGCTTGGGCTTACAGGAAGCCTTGTGTTGCTTTCCTTTCTAAGATGCAACACAAGTATGGTCATTTACAAAAATCTTTGAAGGAAGACATCTTACAAGGTTTCTCTTCACAAGTTTATTCATTGTTTTAAAACTCACATGACCCATCCTCCTATGCTATAATTTAGACTCATCAATTATGGCTTTTGCAAATAAACAAGTTAAATCTACATAAGGAACAACATTCTTTAAATCAAAGTTGTACATATTGTTTTGCTTGGGAACTCTAAGCAGTACTTGGCTTTCATTAAGTAGCTTAAAATCAAGAGACAAAACAAGACATTCAGTTTCAGTGAAAAGAACACTATTTTTCTTGTCACACATTTGTGAGACAGAGCAAAGATTAAACTTTAGTTCATTGACAAAAAACACATCTTCAAAGTCTAACTTATCTGTCATTATCTTTCTTTTTCTTGTTATCTTACCACCTCTAGCACTTCCACCAAAGGCAACAAAACCTCCATCAATGTCTTGATAGTCAATAAGGAAGTCTTTGTTCCCTGTCATGGCCGGGAACATCCACTGTCAAATATTCCTTTGTTCTTCAAAGCTTGTGGATTTCCCTGCATAAAAGTAAGAGAGTCAGTGTCTCTTGGGGACCCAAGCCACTACTGACTTGAGTCTGCCTTGTGGATCTATATAATTTACTATTTTTGAGACCCATGATCCACTATTGTCTTTGGAGACTTTGTTTAAATCAGTCATTTTAGGTCTCCAAACATAACCTGTTGAGGCCTTAACAGCAGTGACTCCATTTCCCTTAACAGCACCAACTATTGTTTGCCTAGCAGTATTAACACCATTTACTCTGACAATATTAACTTTTTCATTTGAAATTCTGGTATTTGGTGTTGTTGGTTTATAAAAAGACCTTCTAATAGGTGAATGAGACTTATGAAAAGTATTTGTTTTTAATTTTGAAACATTCATTCTATTTGTATAAGTAGCAGTATTAACTGGTCTGAATGTACTAGTTGATGTTGTTGCTCTTAGAGACCTTTTCTTGGCAGTACTAACTTGTACTTTTCCAGACCTTGTTAAGACTACATATGGAACAAATTTATTTTGATGATTTTATCTCTGAACATAATTCTAAACTGGTCTCATTTCCCTTTGACTAGTATTCTTTCCCATATTTTGCAAAACAGACTTTTTAGCCATTCTCTTTTCATGAAAATGGCAGTCTTTTATTAGATGGATGTAACTGTCACAAGCAAAATAGGCTTTCTTTGTAGACCCAAATCCTAACCCTAGTTTTTGAGTTATTTTCCCATTCCAATCTCTTCTATCTACCTTAGGATTTTGAGTGGTTATCCTAGGTTTTTTAGCTTGTTTAGGTTTAACAGATTCATTCCTAGCATTAGTAAACTCAATCTTTTTAAAACTAGGTTTGTCTGTTGCTTGCAAATCATTAAATTGAAAAATATCCTCATCATCGTCACTAACCCAATCTTCAATGATAACCCCACTGAGCCTAACATATTCAACTCTAGGCATTTCTACACTAGTATTGTTAGGTGTAGTGATACTTGTTTCAACTTGAGACACACTAGAAGTAGTATTATTTGTTGTAGGCCTATAAACATAATCATCCAATCCTGCAAAAGATAGGTCAGCTAGTGGAGGCATGTAGTTCCCAGTTAGAGGAGGAGGAACAGCATGATATCCACTATCCTTTTTGACCCTATCTTTGTTTAATTCAATCTATCATCACTTGAACTCTATCAAAGACCCGACTATTAAACAATTCACTACCAACTTGAATCATATTCCATTCAATTGATCTCCATATCCTATTACCAATTTTATCTTTAGCACTCAATATTGACTATTGATTCATTTTAGTTTAAGTTTTAGAAGATGTTTCAACTTTTCAAGTTTTAGCTTTCAAATCATCTTTTCTCTTAAGGTTTCATCTAAAAGGTTTTTTAAGTTCTAGAGCAAGCATCATAACATTTGTCTATTCTTTAAATATCAATTTTAGACAACAATCTATACTCATCATAGACAACTTCATTTTTCTAATGAACAACTAACTGTGCCTCTACAGATTCTAGGCCTAACTGATAAGCTATAATTTCACTAGCTTTAGGCCCTTACTAAGAGTATTGTTCGTTGTTCATCAAACTATTTTTGAAGTTATTTCCATATGTTTTTTACATATTTTTAGAACAAGATTGTAACTCTGTGTCAGACCCTGAGGATTTGAAGTGTAGGCCATGAGAGCAAACTCAGTTGTTCATCTTGAGCTATATAACTCCAATCATATCCCAGTCCATCTTGGACAATCAAAGCATTGTCCTGAACAACCAATGCATCAGAGGTCTCTACCTCGTACTGTGCAGTCCTTCTGGTGTTTGTCCTTGCTCTATCCCCTGCATCTCTATTCCATTATCCTGATTTCTTGTTGCCTACATTCCCCTTGCAAAATGAGGCCCTTCTAGTGACAATAATAGCATAATCAACCTTAGTTTTATCAAAACCTATAGGTTCTTTGCCATTGAAGATTAACTTTCTTTCAGTCTTCTTATAAAGTCCGCTTAAAACCCTCAATAGGAGCATGGCCACTTGCCATTTAAAAGGTCCATCGCGCGCGCGTTCTAATCATCATGATCAATCTGCTCTAAGTCTTCATCATCCAGTTATGGACTATTTGACTGATTAGCAAAGAATGAGAACATTAGATCATCAGTATATGATAATGAAGAGGCGTGTCCTTGAGATTTATGGCCTAGTGCAGTAGAAACACCATTAGTAGTATTTAACACATATACTGCTGGCTAAGTGTCTTCTGCAAAGAGATCGCCACATTTCTGGAGTTTGAATATGTGACAAAACAGCCCCCATTTTTACAGTATATCAGCGGAAGCTAATCTGGGGTATTGACTTCCAAGTACAACAGTCATAATCATTATAAAACTAACAAAAAGAGTCGTTTATGAAAAAATAATTATCATTCAATATCTCTTCATAGTTTTTACAAATGAGAAGGTTCCCAAATCTATACAATAAGTTTTGATGATAACGGTATTTTTCCATCTTCGGGTACCTCGTCACTACCCGTGCCCTTAAGTTACCTGAGATCAAACAGAACATGCTAAAAGTCAACACAAAGGTTATGAAATACATAGGTATAAGTAATATAATTTGAATGCAAAAGCGATATTTGGGTTACGTTTGATATACACCCAGTATTTGACAAACATAATTTATTATAGCCATTAAGCTCAGGAATCCGATGCCTAGGTTATCATGATAATGATTGCCCCTGCGGGCACCTATGCCAAATACCCCGGATTTCTAATATGTGCAATTTGGTTACACGAACAGGGTACACCCAACGGTAGCCACCCAAATATATCTATTCACATCATTCGCGCTTCACTACTGAGCAGTAATTAACGGTTCATGAATTAAGAGGGACTTAAAGGCAAAGCATTTACTTAGGGCAATAGTAAATTATGAAATTAGGCATGAGAAATAATTGTCATTCATGTTTATCAGTAGCATGTATCCCGCCACGGCGGGTTATAAAAAAGATTGAAATCGAGGGCTATGAACTCACCTGAACAGTTATAGGGAAAAGTTGATAGCTAATGTATAGGAATGAAAGAAACGAATCAACACGTCAATCACAGACAAATCTGGGTTTTTAATATATTCAATCCTTCTTTATTGTATATATAAGTTTTTGGATATCGATGTTGGTTTTGATATAAAAATTATCATTAACACCGTCGGGCCAACATAGTTTAGAAGACATTTTTTTTTTTTAGTAAACGTTTGTGGAGCTAGGGCCACTTTAAATCGTATACCCTACAAACAGGACAGAACGTAGTACCAAGATGAAACTTCTTAATATGAAGCTCCCTAGTATTGTGGTATGATATGGATCCGGGACATGATTTTTGAAAGCACATCGATGATGAATGATATAAGGATTAGAACATAAGCAGTTTTAAGCATTTTATTTAATATCTGGAAATGTTAAGTACGAGGAGCATTAATTAAAGTTATGTTATATAAGGTTTTGGATATGATTTTATAGTTTTTCAAAATGTTACATTTTAGACCCAGGGGTTTGGAAAACTGCAAGTAAAACCCCTGGGTTTGCATTTTTACGACTTTGGTCCTTCAACTTTTATTGATATACCAAGTAAACCTTATACTTTAAAAAGTGACATAATATACCCTTATAGTTATAACTTTAATAAAATGACACTTTTAGTTATAAGTTCCTGAAATTTATGATATACACCCCTTTCATGGATTATAATTACAAAACATGTCCAAATTGCCATGCAAGCTTAATTTTAACCATTTCAAAAGTCAATTATAAAGTTATTTAAAACTAAAATAGAAGATTTAACACAACAAAAGTTTTAATTTAACGATTCGTTAAGTTAAAAAGAGTAAACGGTCCAAAATTAGGGTTTCAAAATGAAAACAGCGCGGGATTTTAAGTCAACTTCGGCTTATGACTTAACAAAGCACTTGAGTTTTAACATTATAAAAAGCTTATAAGGATAGGTTTATAACAAAATTTACAAGTTTAAACTCATCAGTTTTAAGTACAAACATGAAATTAAGGTTTCGGTGTACGGTTTTGTGATCAAAAAGGCATAACACTTAGGTGTTTTGAGTTCAAAGCTTTATATAATTATGATATTAGCAAGAAAATATGACCATTATGATGTAACATGAGCAGAATAATAAAGCTTATATAACCTGGATTAAGCTTATGCTGTAGAAACGGTCCAGAATCGGGACTATCGGCTTCGAAACGGCTAGAGTACGACTCCCAGGGGTTTTTGTTTTTCTTCATGTTCCTTGGTTTCTTTTGCTTCCTTTTCTGTAATTGAGCTTCTTAAGATCAAATAGAATTCAATATTGAGCAAGGAGTTTCTATTAATGAATGGGTTATAAGAGAGGAGAGTGGGGATGAAGAAGAATAAGCACACTATGCCCCTATTTATACCCATTTGAAGGTATAATGAGTAAGCAAGCTTTAGGATCTGGTATTAAAATATAGAGGGTCTAGGGTATGATGTGTAGAAGCTATGAAATCAATGGTGGAGGTCTATGAAGTAGCTTTGATGAGGTGTTTATGGTTGGTGTATGCCGCGGCTGAAGAGAACAAAGGAGAGGCCATGTGCTCTCAATTTTGACCAAGGATTGGTCTAAGTAGGTGCATAAGCTGCTTGAAGTCTATAAGAGTTCTTGGATGGTCATTTGTACATGGTAGCAAATTAGAGGGGGTTAGAAAATTGTCATAAAGCAAACTTGTCGATTTTGTGTGTTTGAAACGGGTTTCTTCAAAGAGGTTTTAACAGGTACATTATGTTTTAAAAATGATTAAGGAATGAAGAAATAGGTTGTTAATGTCTAGTATTAAAGTAATTAGCAAATATAGCAATTCTTTGGGTTAAAACAGATTGAAATTGAAGAAAATGTGGAGTACGAGGGTTCAACTAATGGCTTCTTTTAGAGGTTTTCTTATCTTGACTTTCTTGCTTATATTTTGCATATCTAAGATTAGGAATGGATGGAATACAAATCGCTAGGGCTTATATAAAGTATTAAAATGAAGTTTGGCCCATTGTTTAAGTTATAAAGGTTGAAATTCAGAAAAACTGTCAAAAGTTACAATAGGCCCTAATTAGTGTTTATCTGGATTCGATGAGATGTTATCTAAGGCATTGAATTTCTTGTCACATTGCCAATTAAATGATAGATAATGATCTTTAAACTCATTTTATGAGTTTATAATGGCCCTTTGTTGGTTATTTAGGGATTATAATGGTTTAAAATGAGTAAAAAACGGGTTAAATGAAACCAATAGGTACAATTAGGTTTCTAGGATATTTTTACGTACAATTGAGTAAAAATGATGAAGTAATATGAGATAATGATTGAATATGGATTGATATGATTGTAATAATAAGCTTGTTACAACTTAATTTGAGTGTTGTTTGGGTTTTACAATGGATAAAAGCCAAGAAACAGACGTCCATGGTTTAGAACTAGACTCGGTTTTAGGGTTTAAGGGTTTTGAATTAGGGTTTTGAGTGCAAAAAGATTATGAAAGATTTATAGAAAAAATATTTAGGGTTTTATATATTGTAGAATGAGTGTAGTATCTTTACACAATAGTGGTGAAGATAATAATAAAGAAAACGGAGGTAAAACGGCTATTTTAAGGATTGAGCTTAATGACTTATGCATTGAGCTTTTAAGGACTTGTACTTTGATTTAAAGAGATTATATATTTCAAATGAGATGTTATATTACTTGTACATATGCTTTAGTAGCTTGTGCATTCACTTTAGGGGTTAACCTTTCCATGAGATTAGGGTTTAAGGCATCCGATAATGGTTTAAAGCCCGTTTTGATATGATGTTGCAAATGGTACCTTTTAGGAGTAATGTACCTTGTAATAATGATATTATGATACTTAGTTGATATGTTATGATGTTTGCTTGACATATATGAAGATAGGATTGCCATACGTAGGTTGTCCGAGTCTGTTAACTTAAGTTATGCAGGTTATATTGTATATTGAGATATTGGCAAAGTAATGTAATGTAATAAAGCGAAAAATTTCCCTGAAAAAGGTGAGTTCATATATAACTGATAGATTGTACATCATCTAACTTAATAGATGGATATTTACATTTATGAAAATTACGGGTTGTTATATATAGTAATTGTTACATATGTGTTAATCATGTGGGTAGTTAGTATAACCTTGGGCAAAACATGTAGAATACTTAAAAAAAATGCTACTTTCTGTTGTATCAGGTAGTCGAGCTATGGGTCCAATTGATGTGACATTTCAGGCGAAAGCATGCCGACTGGGCTATTTTCTCTCCATATTACTGCAATCTTCTAGCGCCGAATGACCTCGAGGACTGGATATTGAAGGATATTACGTACCCCGTGGGGTGGGCCGACATAGAAACGGTGCATATTCAAAACTAAGCTATTATTGTTCACTTACTTCTCGCACGTCATGATTGTTTTAAGTTTTGACTTCCTACGTTATTGGTGGTTTTTGGTAACATATATTTTTTGTTTAGTGTAGGTTTATATTCTTGTAAACATACCAGGTATCCACTGGTTCCTTGCGGTGTTTAAAATTAGGAAGGGTGTCGTCACCTTTTATGATACACTCAGCGAAAAAAAACCTTGGGACAAGGAAGACCGTCCTTGGTAGATCAAATTTTAGAAACTAATGAGCAAACAACTACGGAAGGGAATGTCAAAGAATGGTGTCTTCAAGAAAAAGAACATACATCCTATAACACCCCGTGTTTTCAAGTCATTGACGATGTCAACAAATCCGCAATGTACTTTTTGTATTGTACATGTTTGCTTGAAATTGTAAACGTTAGGTTAAATCGCGTACGCCAAATATTATCGTTTAATGTGAACGGGCATCAAACCATCAAACGTTTGCTTCAATCATGTGTTATATAATTATTTTGATAATAATTATGGTCATTGTCCCTTTATTTTATTGGTTACGTAAGTTAAATACGTTTCGCGATAAATGTACGTTTAAGAATAACCGGAAGCGTGAAAATTTATCTACGCTTCAACGAATACCCTCGATTATTCCCAATACCTAAAGTTTATTAAACTTTACCCAAGTAAATGTTGCTAGTCATTTTATACACTAGAAAATATATTATACACAAGTTCATACAAGTTGGCATCATTTAAATAAAGTTACAAGTTGTAACTTGTTTATAAATTAACTAGTAATATGTTTACTAGCCAAAAGTCTTCTAGAAGCCCTCCCCCCTCATTTCCCATGGCATAACAACAACAATGAGATAAATGATTCAATTTTTATACCACTTGGTCTTTGTACAACTCTTGACTCATTAATACCTAGCTAGGAATGTCTCATTGACCAAAGACAAGAGGGTTAGTCTTCCTTAAGACCATGGGCATGTTTTTGAATACTATTGCACACCTTTTGACTAGCTAACACATATATAACACTAGTATACATGCAAGTAACCCACACATGCATAAACACTTATCAAAATCACAAAAATCTCTCCCTTTTGGCTCCCTTAAGCTCACGGCATACCACCCCCCACCACACAAACCCATATCAAATTTTCTACAACCCATACCCTTCTATATACACATATTCTAAGATATTCTAAGGCATTTTCAAGCATTGGTTAACCATATTCAAGTATTAATCAAGAGAAAGAAAGTTAGGGTTCTATTGAGAAAAGCTAGGGTTTCTTTGTGTATCATATCACATAAATCACCAAATCCGACTTACCCACAATAAATAAAAACACATCAAGCTAGCTAGGTTAAACACAAAAACTGTTTAAACTAACACCTGTTAAATCATCACGGATTGCAAAATTGGCGTTTTCAAATATTTGCTTATAAAAATTAAAGATCGATTCGTATGTTTCAATCAACCAACAATATGAAGCATTCAGTAAGTCTATCTACTCACAAAAACATTATAAACAATGAAAGATTACAAAACTACCAATAAAAGAGGTAAGGGAAAAGAACGATCAAACCATAACAACCAAGAATAATAGTGGTTCGGCTATGAAGCTCTTCCTGCTTTAACTCTATACTCCTCGGGTATCCGACTCGAGTTCTCCACTATGTCAACAAGCGCTGTCGTTCCAAAGCGCCCCATACGGGTGGTCGTCCCACTCCAGTGAACCCACACCTTCCCCCGTCGTGATTGGGGGGGCCCCACACCTCTGAGGGTTATTTCAACCCCCCTCTGTGTGACGGACTGGGTGGGGGGGGGCGGATGGCGGGGGGGAGGGCGAGGGGAAGCGGGGAGAGAGGGGGGAAACCCACAACCACCCAACCCAACCGAAGAAACCATATACGGGGGGGGGAGGGCGCAGCCAAAATCTCAATTATATATTCGCACAAACACCCACCCCACCACCACATCACTTAACGTTATATTCCAACACCGACGCTAAATGTACAAGTTCTTTCATCTTAGCTAGAACCAATCTACCACTTCACCAATGAAATTTACGGACCTAAAAAACTAACAACTACTCACTACATCTTATATAAACTCAGAATATAAGACTACTTACACATCGACCACTATCGGATTTATACACTATTTGAATTTTATACACACATAAGCACAAGATCAAAAATAGGAGTTCAGATCTTAAAGAAATGGAAAGAAATCACTAATCTATAACACTTCGTTTCTTGAAGGAATACGAATGTCTTCTCTTGCACTTGATAAAAGAAGGAAGAAGTGAGATTGAATCACATGGAAAAAACAAGATAAAAAACATGTTAGTCATCAGAGATTTTAGAGAGAGAAATGGGATTTATAGAGAAGAGAGAGGAAATTTAGAAAAATCTCAGCAAAAAGGTCTCAAAAATCTGCAAAAGAATAGTGTATAATTTTATAGGTAACGAACTGGGCAACTCTCTTGTGGGCGTCCGCCGTCGATCCCAAGATATATCCTCTGTAGTTTGTAATGCCATTAGGGGCCCCCCCGCCCTAGGTAGACCTCCCATTTTTTGTCCCTGTACAGGGGAAGGTTGAAACTGGTATAAGAATCTCTGTTTTTTTGAGGGAAAACCAGTTTCCAAATTTTTATAAATGAATAAAACCTTTCATTTATAATTAATATAAATTATTTTTGAATATTTTTATTTTTGTAAAATACTGTTGTAGAAATGTAATGTTAAGAAAAAATGTTTTCTTGATCACTAAACATGTAAAATTATTTTTTTATACATACCATAAGTGTTTTACTTGAAATTGAAATTTATCTTAAATAACACGTTAAACATTTATTTTTAATCGTATACATATTTACATTTTGTTATCTTCAAATGTAGAGGAGTCGAAAAATATATAATAAAGTAATTTAGGCATTATTTGTATACAATCTCCCTCTTTTTGACGATGACAAAAAATAAACCTACAATAATTTAGATAAACAAAAATAAAAATTGCCAGTATTAATGATCATATCCGAATTCTCCCTCTTTTTGTCGAATCTAAAAAGGGTGATCGACGAGTAGAGAAGAAAGAAATCGGGATGACAAGACTTCCCCCCGTGATTATCCTCCCCCTCGTCTCCCCCTCGCTGTGGCTCCAAAGGATCGAGCTTTGGATTTTAACTATGTTGGATTAAAAGTCTTTTTGAAGTTACTAGCTGCGAAACGGTTTGTTGTTACTAGCAGGTAAGCAAAAGTTAGTGTTGTTCATAACTAAAAAAAAAAAAATGAAAAATATGCTAAGTAGTTAGTGCTTGCTAAGTATAAAAATTATTTACAGGTAGTCATAAGTTACTACTCAGCTATATATATTAGTACTGGCTAGATGTAAAGTTAGTACTAACTGGTGAAGATGAAGAAAATATTTCTAAGTAGTTATTGCTGCTATGCACACAGTTAATGCTGCTTGTACATAAGTACTAATTAATGCTGGTGCTAAGTTTAATGCTGCTATTTACAAAGTTACAACTGCTCAAAGATTAAGACAGCTTAAAGAGTATCTACTGTTTTAGAAGAGAAGTATGGATAAAGACCAAGAAAGGAAAAAGATATGATTTGAGATCAAGATATACTTACGAGATAAGTATTAGTATATTAAATTAGAATAGACCCAAGAGAATATTCTAAGTTTTAGAAATAGCTGTAAATCGACTAGGATTTCCTATGGTGTATAAAAAGGAGTCCTATGGGCATAGAATTGCTATCAAAAATCAGAGAAAAATATACAAAGTCCGTAAGTATTCATAGCTTCAAGGTTGTTGTAGCCCAAATACTAGGAGAGTATATCATATATTCTTAACTAATATTGAAGCTTTTAATTGTTTGTTTGAATTCATTGTTGTTTACTATTACATTAAGATCTATCCTTCTAATCTTAAAGATTAGATTTTGCATAATCCTTATACCACTTAACAAAGATATTCTACAGTAGATTGTGTTAGATTTATCTAATCTAACTACACCCTTAACAAGCTTAAAGAATTTTCGATCTATTAAAAGTGGCATCCAACAAGAGGTATCCTACATCCTGGGACAACAAGTAGGTAACAAAAGCTGTTGAGATCTTTGAATCAGAAGAACCTTGTTTGAATACACAAGAATCTCTTTGCTAGAAGATATGGTTCTGAATCTGTACACTATGGTGGCTGCATCTAAGGTCTAATACTCAAACCTGGTGAGTTTGTGTATATGAAGGATGAAATAGAAACAGTACATCCAGACATTGACTGTGCTCTATGGGAAATCATAGAGACTGGAAACACGGGCACCCAAAAACAACAGTTGTGGTAAGTGATGAGAAAGTAATACTTCCTATAACTCCATGAAGAAAAGGCTCAGAAGAGGTTAGAAGTAATGGCCAGAAGCACCTTGATGATGGAATACCAATGAACGTCATTAAAGTTCAACTCCCTCCAGGACGCTAAGTTGCTACACTGGAAAGCGTATTGAAAAGAGGTTGGTGGGAATGTTTGCTACAAAGAAAACTCAAGAAAATCTACTTAAAATAGCAGTATGAAAACATCACTGCTCCTGCTCAGAAAACCCTTGTTATAAACGTTTTGATAGCTTCAAAGCTTGTGAGTCAAGCTGAGATTTTGGGTGAAAACACTTTCACAAGAAATGTTAACCAGAAGACTATTAAGAAGTTTTGTCACAGAATGGAACACAACAATTCTGTTGTGTGGAGGAACAAGCCTGAATTAGAGACAATGAGCATAGTCTGATCTCCTAACAACCGTCTCAAAGTGTATAACCAAGAATGTCCAAAGGAGACACAAAGCTCAAGTACAAGGCGTACAAAACATAGTTTTGTGTCCTCGTAACAACTATGGCAGCACTAAAGAAGGCAGTTAATTACTGCTCCATAGGGGAGTTTCTGCGGCCCCTAGCGGACTCAAGCTATTGTTTTGCCAATCTAATAAAGTTGACAACTTGAGTGATGTTATGATCTGTGCAATTCTTAGCTAGTCAACCAGTATCCTCACCTTGCAAATATGAGGACTTACAACAACTCCATCTAGATACTTGGAATATTGGATTTGAGAATGGCAAGATGTCCATTTGGCTAAGAGACAAGAAGTTCCTTTGAAGACACGTGGTAAAGAAGGTGACTATTAATGTTAATGAGATCATTGGTTTGATAAGTCCAAGGTGTGAGTGCTACAACTGCCACAAAGGGGACATTTTGTGCTAGAGAGTGTAGAGTTTCTAAGAAACCAAGACAACAAAACAAAGAAAGCTCAGAGAAGAAGTGTGCCATGGAGACAACTACTTTCTCATGCTTTTGATCTCATGTGATGGAACTTAGGTGGTTATGACTGAGTTGATCATTGCAAGGAAGGACTAAACAAATTATGCACGCCCATGGCCTCCTCATCTTCAAGTTCGATTCGAGGTATCTAATGATTCACTTGCTCAAAATCTTGTCTTAGAAACTGTTGAAGTGCTTTAAATTTTCTCAATATGAACAACTATTGAAAAAGAGTTGAGAAATCTGAAGTTTAATGGTTTTAGCTTTAAGACAGGTTTATATTCTGTAAATATATAAAGACTTGAATTTTATAAAAAGAATGAGTATGTTTATGTAGAAAAGATTAATGACTTAAAATGGTGATATTTAAGTAGGAGAGATAACTATTTGGGAGCTTAGAAGAAGCTAGAAAGTAGTACAAAAGGAAAAAGATGGCCTACAGTATTAATGTAGACAAATTTGAAATGAATTAAAAGCTTAACAAGATTATAAGAGATCCATATATTGTTGACAATTGGCAAGAAAGGTTTAGGCAATAAATGCGAGTTCCACCTCCCCTAACAGGAAATTTCCAATTCATGCCTCCAAAACCCGACTTGTCATTTACAAGGATTAGAAGAGTTTACAAAATAAGCATGTAATTATAAGCCCTGTAGTTCATGAACATTAAAGCTAAGGCTAGTGAAGCAAAGCCTAAAGCAGTTAGGAAGAATAACGGCGCTCCATTTATTGAGGAATACGTGTCAATAGTCAGTTTAGAAAATTTGTTTCAAACTAAGTTTGAAAAGAAAATAGCTAATCCTAGTATTTTAAGAAAGACTTTGTTAAAGCCAAAAAAACAAACAAAACTGATAGTAAAACTACTAACAAGTGAGCACAATACAAAACACTCACATTCCTAGAGGCAATCAAAGACACTATAATAATATATGTCTCCACAGACTAGCCCCAATTATTGAAGAATAGGTGTCAGATGATGAGGAAGAGGATGTGTCTCAGCCTAAAACTGAAAAGAAAACAGTTAGGCTTAGTATTGTTAAGAAAGAGTCTGTAAAATCTAAAAAATAGGAAAACTATTAAACAAGTTGAGCAACATAGGCAAAACACTCATAGTCCAAGAGGCAATCAAAGGATGGTAAAACCTGTTTGGAACAATGCTCAAAGGGTGAATCATCAAAACTTTGCTAAAAAGACTCACCTTTGTGCTAAAAGAAATTTAGTTCCAAGAGTAGTACTAACAAAGTCTGGTTTAGTATCAGTTAATACTGCTAGACAAGTTAATGTTGCTTACTCAAAAACAATAGTGAATGTTGCTAGACCAATGTCATATCTTTCTAACACAGCACATTCAACTATTAAGAGGCCCATTCATAAGAACACAACATTTAAAAACAGTAATATTAATCAAATGGTTAATACTGCTAGGGATAAAAAATTTAATACTGCTAGGCCAAAAGCAGTAGTTAATGCTGTTAAGGGAAATAATCTTAATGATCTTAAGGCCGCAGCTTGTTGGGTTTGGAAACCAAAGCATAAAGTTTTAGACCATGTTTCTAAACACAACATTGCATCAATCATCCTAAAAAAGTTTTATTATATTAATGCACAAGGCAGATCCAAGTCAGTGATGGCTTGGGTCCCCAAAAGAAACTGATTTTCTTATGTAATGTGCAGGGCAATAAACAAATGGATTAACAAGATAAAGGAGTGATTGATAGTGGATGCTCAAGGCATATGACAGGGAACATGTCCTATCTTACAGACTATGAAGAGATAGATGGAGGATATGTTGCTTTTGGAGGGAACCCCAAAGGAGGGAAAATCACAAGAAAAGGTACCATTAAAACTAGTAATCTAGAATTTGAAAATGTGTATTTTGTGAGAGACTTAAAGTTTAATCTCTTTAGTGTCTCACAAATGTGTGATAAAAAGAATAGTGTTCTTTTTAACGACACTGAATGTATTGTTTTATCTCTAAACTTGAAGTTAATTGATGAAATTCAAATTTTACTTAGAGTTCCTAGAAAGAACAATATGTAAAGTGTTGATTTAAAGAACATAGTTCCTAAAGGAGGTTTAACTTGCCATTTTGCAAAAGCCACATTTGATGAATCTAAACTTTGGCATACAAGGCTAGGTCACTTAAATTTTAAAACCATGAATAAATTGGTTAAGGGAAATCTTGTAAGAGTTTTACCTTCTAAACTTTTTGAAAATGATCAAACCTGTGTCGCTTGTCAAAAGGGAAAGCAGCACAGAGCCTCTTATAAGTCCAAAATAGAGAAATCAATCAGTCTTCCTTTATATTTGTTGCATATGGACTTGTTTGGTCCAACATTTGTAAAAAGCCTTAAGAAGAAAATGTATTGCCTAGTTGTCACAGATGATTACAGTAGGTTTACATGGGTTTTCTTTCTAGCTACTAAGGATGAGACTAGTGGCATTCTTAAGTTCTTTACAACTGGGATAGAAAATCTAGTAGATCACAAGGTTAAGCTGATTAGATGTGATAATGAAACTGAGTTCAAAAACAGGAAATGAATTAGTTTTATGAGATGAAGGGTATTTTGAGACAATTTAGTATAGCTAGAACTCCTTAACAAAATAGAGTTGTTAAGAGGAGGAATAGGACACTAATTGAGGCTGCTAGGACTATGCTAGTTGATTCTAAATTTTCCAACTACTTTTTAGGCAAAAATAGTTAATACTGCTTGCTATGTGCAAAAAAGAGTGTTAGTAGTTAAGCCTCATAACAGGAGCCCATATAAACTTTTTCATGGTAGAACACCAACTTTAAGTTTTATGAGACCATTTAGGTGTCCTGTTACCATTCTCAATACCATAGATCACTTAGGCAAATTTGATGGTAAGGTTGATGAAGGTTTCTTTGTTGGATACTCTTTGAATAGTAAAGCCTTTAGAGTGTTCAATAGTAGAACAAGGATAATGGAAGAAAACTTGCATATTAGGTTTAGTGAAAGCACCTAATGTTGTAGGTAGTGGACTAGATTGGCTATTTGATATTGATGCACTAACAAAAACAATGAATTATGAGCCAATTGTTGCAGGTACACAGTCTAATGGTTTTGCAGGTACAAAAGCAAGTGATATTGCAAGTTATGCTAGAAAGGAGACAGAACCTGTCAAAGATTACATTTTGCTACCATTATGGACTCCTGATCTAACATTTTCCCAAGATCTAAAGAGTTCTCATGATGATGGATCCAAACCTTCAAGTGATGATGGAAAGAAGGTTGATGAAGATCCAAGAAAAGATAGTGAATGTAAAGATCAAGAGAAGGAAAATAATGTTAACATCACTAACAATGTTAATACTGTTAGTTCAACTGTTAATGTTGCTGGAACAAATGAGGTTAATGTTGTTGGTGGAAAAATAAGCATTTAACTTCCATTTGATCCAGATATGTCTGTTTTGGAAGATGATAGTATATTAGATTTCTCAAGAGATGATGAAGATGATGGTGCAATGGCTGACATGAACAATTTGGATACTACAGTCCAAGTCAGTCCTAATCTAACTATAAGAATTCATAAAGATCATCCTCATGATCAAGTAATTAGAGATGTGTAATTAGCTACACAAACAAGAAAGATGTCAAAGAATTTGGAGGAACATGAGTTTGTTAGTACTGTTCAGCAAAGAACAAACCATAAAGACCTTCAAAACTGCTTGTTTGTTTGTTTCTTATCATAGGAAGAACCTAAAAAGGTAATTCATGCATTGAAGGATCCAACATGGATAGAGGCTATGTAGGAAGAGCTTCTACAATTCAAGTTACAAGAAGTTTAGACATTAGTAGATTTACCAAATGGAAAAAGGGCTATAGGCTCTAAATGGGTTTTCAAAAATAAAAAGGTTGAAAGGGGAATTGTGATAAGAAATAAAGCAAGATTAGTTGCTCAAGTGTACATACAAGAAGAAGGGATTGACTATGATGAAGTCTTTGCCCATGTTGCAAGAATTGAAGCAATTAGATTATTTTTAGCTTATGCTTCATTTAAAGATTTTATGGTGTATCAAATGGATGTAAAAAGTGCTTTTCTCAATGGAAAGATTAAAGAAGAAGTATATTTATGTCAACCACCAAGATTTGAAGATCCGGACTTTCCTGATAGAGTATACAAGGTTAAAAAAGCATTGTATGGACTACATTAAGCTCCTAGAGCTTGGTATGAAACCTTGTCAACATATCTGTTAGACAATGGGTTTCTAAGAGGGGAAATTAACAAGACCTTATTCATAAAAAGGCACAAAGGTAATATTTTGCTAGTCCAAGTTTATATGGATGATATCATCTTTGGTTTAACAAAGTAAAAGCTATGCATTGCATTTGAGAAGTTAATGCATGAGAAATTTTAGATGAGATCTGTGGGAGAAGTTACATTCTTCTTGAGATTACAAGTGATGTAGAAGAAGGATGGCATATTTATTAGTCAAGATAAATATGTTGCTGAAATTTTAAAGAAATTTGAGTTTATAGAAGTCAAGACTGCAAGCACACCAATGGAAACTCAAAAGCCTCTACTCAAGGATGAAGATGGTAAAGAAGTGGATGTTCATATGTATAGGTCAATGATTGGTTCATTAATGTATCTTACATCTTCAAGACCTGACATCATGTTTGCAGTGTGTGCCTGTGCTTACCAAGTCAATCCAAAGGTTTCACATATTCATGCTGTGAAAAGGTCAACCAAAATTGGGCCTTTGGTATCCAAAATATTTTTCTTTTGATTTGGTAGCATATTAGTACTACTAGTAAAAATATGCTAAGCGGTTACTACTGCTAGTACAAAGTTACTACTGCTAGTTCAAAGTTAGTACTACTCAAGGTTAAGACTGCTCAGAGATAAGTTAATGCTGCTTAGGTTAATAAGTTAGTACTGTTTGTTGTTATTACTGCTTATATGATATGTATTAAGTTATTTGTTCATAGAAAAGATTATGATTACTTAGGAAAGTATTGTAAGCCGACTAGGGCTCCTTGGTGTATAAAAGGAGGTCCTAGGGCATAGAGTTTGATATTTCTTAAGGATAAAGAAACATCAGAGCTTCAAAGACTAATAGAAATTAATCCAGATAAAGAGGGAGTAGCAATTGATCCTATTCCTTTGGCAACTAAGCCTCCAAGCATTGTTGACTACAAGATCCATAAAGAAGGGAAAAAACCCTATTACCAGACAAAATCAGGGGGGGGGGGGGGGGGGGGCTGATGGAAGTTCAAAAATGTACTTAGTATTCAGTCATATGCTCAAAAGCTTTGACAGGGAAGATTTGGAAACCCTGTGGAAATTGGTAAAAGCTAAGCATGGGTCAACAAGGCCAGAGGAGGGCTATGAGAGAGTGTTATGGGGTGATCTAAAGAAAATGTTTGATCCACATGTTGAAGATCAAGTATGGAGGAATCAACAGGATTACAGAGTGTTGGATTAGAAAATATATGACTCATGTAGAGTTCATTCTTTAAGGATGCAACATATGCACATTCATATGTTGGTAGAAAAGAGATATCCCCTTACACCTGCTACAATTACTGATATGTTAAACAAGAAGCTTCAATGTGATCATTTCAATAAAATAGTATATCAGCTTCTTAAACTTCTCACAAAATAGCTCAAGAATCAATGAAGTGTTTAGAAGCATCCTCCAGGTGATTAATGAAGCTTTCAATGAAGAAACTTGAGATTTTAAAGAAGAATATCAAGTTTAGGGGAGGATTATTGGGATTAAAAGACTTCATGATGATGTGATCTTGAGTTACGTGCTGCGCTAAGATTAATTTTGCTGCTGGTGTATAGTTACTATGTTTGGTTACTAAGTTATGTTGCTAGTACAAAAAGTTAAAATGCTCAAAGATAAGACGGCTGAAGGGATTCTACTGTCAGAGAAAGGATAAAGACAGAAGAAAAGATAAAGATTGATTGGAGATCAAGATTACTTACGTGATAAGTATGAGTTATTTATAGAATAGATCATAAAGAATATTCTAAGTTTTAGGAATATATTGTAAATCAACTAGGACTCCTTGGTGTATAAAAGGAGGTCCTAGGGCAATGTGTAATGTGTGTGTTTAACGATTTGATAAGTATAGTTCATATCTTCAAGGTTTTATAACCCTAATACTAGGAGAGTATTCGTATTATT
The DNA here is from genome assembly GCA_026074375.1 of Tanacetum coccineum. Classification (NCBI taxonomy): domain Eukaryota; kingdom Viridiplantae; phylum Streptophyta; class Magnoliopsida; order Asterales; family Asteraceae; genus Tanacetum; species Tanacetum coccineum. The sequence continues at coordinate 18,664 of BQNB010058283.1, forward strand.
TGTAATAATAATATTGGAGCTTTTATTGTTGAATTATATTCTTTTGTGTTACTGTTTCATTAAAGAATTCTTCTTATATTAAAGATTAGATTCTGCATAATCTTTAGTATTATCAAACAAAATTTCTTAACTAGGTTGTGTTAGATTTATCTAGCATAACTAATCCTTATACAAGCTTAAGGAATTCGATCATTAGAAGTTAACTGGGATCTAACAAACTACACCACGCGTAAAGCTCTACGGGACGATAATATACAACCTTCGTTTATAAAGTTTAGACACTACGATAGCAATAAAGATATGATGAATTTACTAATATAATCGTGGTTTTCTGTAAGGCCGTCTCCATGAACTATAAATAAATTTTTCTTCGTTTCTTGGAAAAAATTATGCACAAATTAAAAATCCTGTTTTTCATTCAAAAACAAAGCATATAGAGATCAGACATCATTTTATTAGAGATTGCAATGAAAAGAAATTGATTCAAATGGTCAAAATCCATACTGATAAGAATGTTGCAGATTTGCTTACAAAAGCTTTTGATGTAAGTAGATTTCAATATTTGATTGTTAGTATTGGAATGCTAAATCTTTAAAGTCTTTTATCTCTTTATGTTTTTGTAGAGTTTTGTATGAATTAATATTGTTATTCATGTCATTAAAAGTTTCTGCTGTTAAGTATAATTAATACTGCTGGTTATACTTTATACTGATGAGTTACTACTGTTCGTTCTACTCAATGTTCAGGAATAATTAATCCTGTGATTCATATGTAACCCTATCGTGGATATCTAATACCAAACCCAAAAAAAAATTATATATAAATACCCCCAAAAACATATATATCCCTTATCGTTTTCTTGGTTTTTGGACTAACATTTTGCAGGAAAAGCAAAGAAAAGTGTTAAATTGATGATGGAAAAGCTGTTTAGAATGGAATTGGAGTTAATGCTGGTGACTCAAAGTTAATGTTGTAGTCATAACTTACTACTGATGGGTTACTACTGCTGGGTGAAAGTTAATGCTGTTGAGGGTATTTTCCATAAAAACTTCGATTAAGGGTTTCAATCGATTCTTTAATCAATTTCACTCTTTCAAATACTCTCTAACTACAAACCCTAACTCAATTTTATCATCCATTATCAAAACCCAACATAAGTGACGACTCTAAAGTTTGCTGATACTCATAATATGGTCGCATTTTTGTCTAAACCCACAGAGAGTGATGGGTTTGAACAAATAGTGAATTTTTTGAATGCGCACCCTATAAGGTATGCACTAACCATAAATCCTACTATATACATTTCTTGCATCGAACAGTTCTGGTCTACTACCATGGCCAAAACTATCAATGGGGAAGAACAGTTACATGCCCTAGTAGATGGCAAGAAGATAATCATCACTGAATCATCCGTTAGAAGAGATCTTCAACTAGCAGACGAGGAAGGTGTTGATTGTTTACCAAATTCTATCATTTTTGAACAACTTACATTGATGGGATATGAGAAAATTTCACAAAAACTAACTTTTTATAAACCATTCTTTTCCCCATAATAAAAATTTCTAATTCATACTATTTTACAGTGTCTAAGTCCAAAGACTACTGCATGGAATGAGTTTAGTAGTACTATAGCATCTGCCATTATCTGCTTAGCTACAAATCAGAAATTCAACATTTCAAAATTCATTTTTGATAGTATGATTAGAAACTTGGATAATTTGTCTGGCAAATTTTTGATGTATCCAAGGTTTGTGCAAATAATTTTGGATCAACAACTTGATGGGCTGCCAATGCATAAGATAATTTATATTGCACCCTCTCACACTAAAAAGATTTTTGGAAATATAAGAAGGGTAGGCAAAGGTTTTTCTAGTAGAGTAACACCTTTATTTCAAACAATGGTGGTACAAAACCAATCACAATTAGGTGAAGGTTCAGCAATTCCAACTGATCCCCATCACACACCCACCTTTATTCAACCATCTACTCAGCCTCAAAAGACACAACAACATAGGAAGCCTAAAAGAAAGGACACTCAGGCACCTCAGCCTAGTGATCCTATTGAGAATGTTGCAGATGAAGCTGTCCATAAGGAGTTGGGTGACAGTTTGGTGAGGGCTGCCACTACTGCTTCTAGCTTAGAAGCAGAGCAGGATAGTGGTAACATCAATAAGACCCAATGCAAGGCAATACCTAATGAATCTAGTTCCCTAGGAACTACTTCAGGTGGTGGTCCAAGGTGCCAAGAAACCATGGGGGATACTATTGCTCAAACTAGGTTTGAGAATGTATCTAAACATTCTAATGATTCACTGCTCGCAAGAGGTAACACACTTCAAAGTGATAAGGATAGACTTAAACTTAATGAATTGATGGCACTATGTGCCACTTTACAAAACAGGGTTCTTGATTTGGAGAAGACAAAGACCACTCAAGATAATGAGATTACTAGTTTGAAAAGGAGGGTCAAGAAGCTTGATGTTAGGAATAAATCCTCACAAGACTTAATACTGCCAAGGTACAACTAACAGTACTAATGGAGTTAGTACTGCCAGTACATACTTAGTACTGCTAGTGTTAGTTAATACTGCTAGGAGAAAGAGTTAATACTGCTGGTGGTCAAAGCTGCTGACTTGGAGATAAGTATGCATGGAGATAATTATGGGTTGTTCGTAACTGATCCTAAAAGATAGGTAGTTAGCTTTGTAAAGGACTCCTTGTGTTCTATAAAAGGAGATCCTAGGTTTAGATATATATACACTTAGACGAATACTTTTAGAAATAGATTGTGATAGCTTCAAGGTTGTAACCCCAGTACTACAAGAGTACTCGTATTATTATTCTAATAATATTGAAGCAGTTTGTTATTACTTCATTGTTCATTGGTTGTTTGTCTATTACTGTTCTATTGATAAACATCACTAGAGTATCAAAGTGTAGATTCCGCATACACTTTGATATCCAAACAAAGTCTCAATCTTTGTTATTTTGGATTCTTCCAAGGTGACAAACACTTTACTACGTAAAGAATCGATCAAGGCGTGGGATCAACAAGTGGTATCAGAGCCTGTGCTTTGAGAAACTTTGATCTAGGAACAATGGGTTGAAAATTTTCTCTGAAACAGTGCGTTAGCAAAGCTTCCAGCTCAAATCTGGAGTATGCGATGTGGGAAATCAGGATCAAGCTGAGTACTTTCAAAATCAGGATTATGCGTTATGGGAGGTAATTGAGAATGGAAATTCGTGGGTACCTATTCATGTTACAGCAATAGAATCTGGTCCATCAATAGGATTGAAGATGACTGTGCCTCTAACTGAGAAAAGATTTGCAAAAAGAATGATGTAAAGGCAGAAGTCTTTGCTCAAGAATAACCAATGGAACATCAACTTACCTTTTTAACCCTGTATGTTGATGCTCGATCAATGTTGCTGCCGAGTAGGTAAGCTAGATTTGGAGGAATGAAGCAATAAGAGGACTCAGAAAGAAGGCTCTACTGAAGCAACAGTATGAAAACTTTAATGCTCAAGCTCAGATTACTTGATTCTATCTTTATACAGGCTTCAAAAAGCTTTTGTTAGTAGGATTGGCATATTTGGAATGTAGTTACTCTCCAGAAGATTTAAATGTTAAATTTATTGAGGAGCTTACCTTCTGAGTGGGATAACCATGTGGTAGTTTTTTTGATGAACAAACCGACTTTGATACTATGGGTTGGATGATTTGAATACGCAAGAATTTTAAATTATTGAACAAAGGTTAAGAGATTACTGGTGCTATCAATGATGAAAAGAACGTGGAATTTCTAACCATACAGGTGCAAAGCAGTTTAATTATATTATATGTTAATCCTGAAGTTTAGTATGTACCACCAAAGTTAATACTGCCCGTACTGAAACTAGTGTGCTTGTTTTGTGATGCCACAGTTTATGCTTTTCTGTTACCGAACCAATAGGGTATCAATAGTTCATGAGTCTTGGCAACTTCATGATGATGATTTGGAAGAAATGGATCTAAAGTAGAATATGGCACCACTAAGCATGAGGGCAAAGAAAGTTCTATCAGAGAATGAAGGAAGATCATATTGATGGAGCAGTACAGCTGGATATGATAATCAAAGGTTTGAATGTTCAAATGCCATAAAATGGTATTTTGCCAGAGAATGCAGGCAAAGGAGTAAAGACAACAGAAATTAGAATCAAGGTAGCTCATCAAAGGCAGTAAGATTGAAGATGCTTTGAAAAAGGCAATGTGTGCTATAGATGGTGCTGGATTTAATTGGAGTTGACATGCAGAGGAGAAATTCAAGCCAAAACATGGCTTCATGGCATTTACTGATTATGAGGCGGTATCAATGATAAATTCTTGTTCTAATCTTGTTTTAAAAAATTTGAAGATCTTAACGAAACAATTATGATGATTTACTTAGTTAAATTAGATGATATGGTTTTAAAGCTTCTACTACAAAGTGGTTTATTAATTTTAGAAGAACAAATTCTTAATATAAAGATATTTGAGTTCTTTTTTTGGAGGAAATTGCTTTGCTTTAAAAGACGTGCTAGGTCACATAGAGTATCTAATGGGATTTATTAAGACTGAACTTGGAAAAGGTTAAGGAAGAAAGAAAAAGACGGGGTTTGAATTTAAGATTGCAAAGTTTTGAAAAACATCATAAGATCTTAGATGATTTGGTATTAGCAAGTAAGTTAAACTGAAATGAGCAAAACGGGTTTTGGCTATAAAGTTGTCCCCATCACCTCATCCTTTGATTCTAAAATAGACCACACTTTAGGCTTATTTTATTCAGGTCTAGAAGAAGGAATTCAAACAACCTGACGGTAATGCGTATGGTTCTAGGGATTCAAGTGTAAAGCCTACACTGGTTGTGATAAAGAGTCAGTTAATTCTGAGGGAGAGAATTACTGATGACTCTTATAAACAACAACAAGATGATTCTACAATAGCTCACTTAAGGTAGACCATGTTTAGAAAGAAAAAAACAACAACCAAAAGTTTTTTTTTTTTTCGTCTGTGATCAAGTTAGGGAAGAGCACCAAGAAAGTAGAGAGAAATGAATGATGCTCCAATCATTGAAAGATTGGGTATCAGATGATGAGGGATTGGATGGTTGAATATCCCTAAGTTGAAATGAAAAACTGTTATACATACTCTACTGAGAAAGAGTTTGTAAACCTGGAAAAAAACCAGTTAGATGGTCAGTTAGGTATGCAGAGATTGTAAGGTCCCAAGACTAGAGGAAACCAAAGGAAATTGAATGGTCAAAATCCAATCAAATAGGATGTAACTTTGTTTTTAATAACAATGTGTTTTATTGTGGAAGTTTTGATGACATTCTACAGTTGTCTAATGTTCATTAAAATATGGTTCCATGAGCAGTTTATGAAAGACTGGGGCCTAAAAATTGTTAAGACTGTTAGGCCCTGGGTTAACACTGTCAGTACTTTTAATACTGCTAGGTCTTTAATATGTTAGGCTTTTATATGCTACCAAAATCAACAGTTCATTGTGCTAGACCATGGACACATTTTTCAAAAATAAAGCACAATCAACTATTCAAAGGCCCTTTCAAGAGACAACATTAACAAAAAGGTCTTATAATCAAAATGTTAATACTGGTAGGCAAAATGTTAATACTGTCAGGGAAAAGGGGTTTAATGTTGTTAAGCCCTCAGCAAGTTGGGTTTGGAAACCCATCAAACCCAATGGTGCATATGGTTTTTCAACATACTATAATTAACATTGATGCACGATGGCAGATCCAAGTCAGTATTGGCTTGGGTGCCCCAATAGATAATAACTTATAAGTTTTGTGTGTGAGAATTACGCTAAAGTAAAAGGATATGTTGATAGTGGTTGCTTCAAGGACACATGTCTGTAAACTAGGCCATCTTTCAGATTGAAAGCCTTGATGGGGGTTATGTTACTTTTGGTGGAGGAAGCAAATTGAGGCAGAAGAATTTATGGCAAATGTCTATTAAAACTATAAACTTGATTTTTGATGATGTATACTTTGTCCAAAGAGTTCAGTTCAACTCTTTAGTGTCTCACAGATGTGTGACAAAAAGAACTATGTTCTTTTTACTGACTCTGAATGTCTTGTTATATCTCCTAATTTTAAGTTGCCTGATGAAAATCAGATACTTCTTAAAATTCCTAGACAGGATAACATGTACATTTTTGATATGAAAAAACATAGTTCTAAAGATGGTTTTTAACTTGTCTAGTTGCAAAGTGCTAAATTGAGGAATCAATTCTCTGCATAGAAGGTTGGTCATGTCAATTTTAAGAATATTAATAAACTTGTCAAAGAAAAATCTTTGTTAGAGATTTGCCCTTTAAAACGATTTTGAGGAATGACAAACTTTGAGTTGCTGTCTTAAAAGGAAGTAACACAAAGCTTTGTAAGGACAATGCCTTTGTGTCATTACTTAAGCCATTGTTAATGTTTGCACATGGATCTCTTAGGTCCAACTTTTCGTAGTAGTTTAATGCTATAAAAAGTACTGCTTGGTAGTTATGATGATTATGTAGATTTTTCAAGGGTTTTATCTTTTTAAGATTATAAGGATTGTGAAACGACAAGTGAGATCCTTAAAAACTTTATCAAAGAGGTAGAAAACCTAGTAGATAAGAAAGTTAAAATAATCAGAAGTGATATTAGGACAGAGTTTAAAAACAAAGTGATGGATGAGTTCTGTGGGGAAAAAGGTATTAAAAGAAAATATAGTGTAGCAAGGACACCTCAGCAAAATAGTGTAGCTGAAAGGAAGAATAGGACTCTCATTGAGGCTGCTAGAACAATGTTAGCTGACTCTAAGTTACCTACAACATTTTGGGCAGAAGCTGTTTCTACTGCTTGCTATGTACAGAATAGGGTCTTAATAGTCAAGCCTCATAACAAGACTCCTTATGAACTCTTTAGAGGTATTAAACCAGCTATAGGCTTCATGAAACTATTTGGATGTCATGTTACTATTCTCAATACCTTAGATAAGTTGGGCAAGTTTGATGGAAAAAGTGATGAACGTTTCTTTGTTGGATATTCCTTAAGTAGCAAAGCTTTTAGAGTATACAACATTAGAACCAGAAAAGTTCAGGAAAACTTACATATTGGGTTCTTAGAGAATAAGCCTATGATAGAAGGAAATGGTCCAAAGTGGCTGTTTGATCTTGATTCTCTAACCCAATCAATGAATTATGTACCAGTGGTTGCAGGAAGTTTTTCTAATGACTTTGCAGGTATACAAGGAGTTTCTGAGTCTAGTGCATTTTCTCAACAAGATCAAGATAATCAAGATTGCATTGTAATGCCAATTTGGAAGGATGCTTCATATTTTGGAGATGCTGCTGATGTTGATGAACATCTCTACAGATCTATGATAGGATCTTTGATGTACCTTACAGCATCCAGGCCAAATATCATGTTTGCAGTCTGTGCATGTACAAGGTTTCAGGTTTCTCCAAAGACATCCCATCTCTTAGCTGTCAAAAGAATCTTTAGATACCTTAAAGGAAAACCATCATTAGGACTGTTAGGATCTAGAACTAGATAGATCTTCTAGCCTTTGTGGTTGTATAGTACTTATGTAATCACAAGTATATACGTGAGAGACTCTAA
>BQNB010058284.1:0-37818 GCA_026074375.1 Tanacetum coccineum
TAGTTTAACATTATTATGTAATGTTTTTATTATTATTGTAATTTTCAAATTCAGTATTGTTATTAAATTCCGTAATGAAAATTTCAAATTAAGTTCTTGGAAGTGGCTATGTTAAACCTTAACATTATTATGTATAGATACGTTTTTAAGGTGTGTTCATGTTTGTACCATTGGCATGTCGAGGTGATATCGTTATACATAAACACATTCATATCATAAAAGTTTAAACAAAGTCTTCACATACAATAAAAAAAAACATACGAATTACATTGCACATGACAAACTACTCCAAATTAAGTTTTTCCATTTCATTGAGAACTTCGTGAAATAGTGCAGCCGAATTAACTGTGTGTTGTTCCGGATGCATATGCATATCTAATGTTGCCTTTAGTACACTTATCTTTCTACGCAAGTGCTTGCAGTTTGAGCACTCTGCATTTCTTGAAGCGATCCTTGAGAATAGTTTCGAGGTGTTAAAGGTCCTGAAGAATAGCTTGGAGGTGTTGAAGGTCCTGAATAATAGCTTGGGGTGTTGAAGGTCCTGCAGATGGAGCTCCAGGAGAACTCATCAATTGACGAAGTCGGGTCTCTTTCCAAAAAAAAATCCACATCCAAAATGTTTCGGAGGCTGTTAAATAGTAAAGAAATCAATTCTTTTAACAACTAACCAGAATATTAATATATTCTGCAAATAAAAAACATGTGATTGTTCACCTTTGATTTTGGACATGCATATTATAGTTTATCGTAACTCTCAGGTTTATACGACTGTCGAAGAACTACATCTCCTTCTGCACAACTACACGCAAAAGCTTCATGTGGCACCATATTCACCATCTTTTTGTGGTTCTGATGGTAAGAGTGTGTGATATGTTTGTGGTTGTGATAGTATCTGCTTTTATAGTATCTTTTTGTGGTTGTGATGGTAAGAGTGTGTGATAAATTTGACACAATACATAAAAGTGATACAGTCAACTCAAATAGTATATTTTGTTAGTGAATTGACAACTCATGTAGATCGCGCAAAGTTAAGAGTGATCTACTCAATGTCAGAGATTTGTCCTATCAATGCTTTAAAATAAAAGTTATAATTATGAGTGATCCAGTCATTGTAATTGTAATGTTTTTATCAATGTCTACTTATTATGTTTGGTCTATGACTTGTCAAATCATGTAACAGAATTTTCAAATCATGTGCATACGTTATATATAACATGTCGGTACATTCATAATACAACATTACCCAAAAAACATATCAATGGACGAATATTCAAAGAAATTCAAAGTAATATACAATATTATTTCACTCAAAGCGTTAGGATTTCAACATACAACACATACAAAATTCAAAACTAATTATAACCACAATCTCTAGTATCCTCACACCTACACCTATAAAAATGTGTACACATTTCGTTTCTAAAATTCTCAAAAAACTGTCCAGTATTACCTTGCACTACTAGCTTTGTTTGTGAACACAAACTATATATTAACCAACATGTGATGACTCCACAATCTGACAAGTTGGTTTGTTGAGGGACATATATATCCAAACCTTGATTGTATGAATACTCAAAATTATGCGGTCGTCTAGTTTCATTTAAACAACCACGATCTTCCAAAATGTGATTAAGTACGGGGGTCCAGTAATTAATTAGTTGCAATATCACATCCTTGTTTTCCTCACTAGCCAAGGAGTCAAACACGTAAAAATGAGAATTAGCTAAATCTATAACACCCGTGGCCCAATGATTTTCAGCAACATGTATTGGCAAAAAGACCTACAAAGATAAAAACAACTAATTAAATACAATTCATGCATAAGTTGTATTAAAAGTTTTATAACAAATAACTAAAAAGATAAGTACCCAATCAACATCATTCCAAGATGGATACGGACGCGTGGAACCATCCAATGTTCCAATGACATGAGGGTCATTCAGAATGATAAATTTGTTATTCTCTGGATGTACACTTATTGTACTAGTTTAGGCCACTGTCCAGTTGGCATTTAAAGGCCTCCTCCTAATCAGAACTCCATCCACAAGTTCATGTGTTGATTCAAAGCATTGTAACAAAATAAATAGATGTTTTTGGCTAAAGGGATTTAAAAAAGTTACTCATTTCGCTTTATTAAACTTGTATAAATAAACTTACCTCTTTACCCAACCAACCATTTGGGGTGCCATATGAAAGACTTTGCATGTCAGACCTACACAAATGAGGGGCCAATTCTTGCCAAAAAGTAACTGGTACTATATAACCTCTCATATAACAATCCAAGTAAATCTGATAGGGGTAATTTAGAAAGTACAATATGTTTTCATAATTTCCTCTCCGCACCTAATCAACCAAGTTAATAACCAATATTAGTACACATACTTACATTATTTTATTTGTTCATTTATATACACGATTAGCAATTACCTTTGCAGGGTCCACGTTCTTAGAGAATAAGATATTACCAGTAAATTGGGAACCAAAAAACGTAACGTTATTCTCTTCTTCATTGTAACCCTAAAAAACACCTCCAAGATTCAAAGGCGATAAATTAGCCTTCTTCCCCTTATTTTTACTTTTAAAAATACGCTGCTTTGGTACCATTGTAGTAAGAGCTTGTACCGTGAATGGAGTTACTAGATACTTGCTAGGAACTTGTTGCCTTTTCCCTCTATTCGAAATATTCTAAAAAACAACAATTAATAAGAATTTATTAATTCATGATGGGTATTATTATATAATTATATTCGTATATAAAAATAGGATTACCTGGTCAACTATGGCTTCAACATCATGTTGCGTCTCAATAGTGGTTTGCAAATTTGGCCTAACCATATGAGATGGCGGCTGACCAAACGAATAATAGGAACCAGGATGCGACGAGGGCCGCCAATAGTGACTAGCCGACTGCTTCGGCATCTGTCTTTGCCAATCAGATGAACCAGGTTGGGACCGCATCGGTGTTTAGAATTTTGGTGGCGTACCCATATTCATGAATGAAGACGGACCACCCTGTGAACACCCATAAATACAAAATTATATTCTTTAATTACAATACCTTATATTAAATGTACGAAAATTATACCTGCATGCTTCGGAATTCACTAAAATTGCTTAACCCATAATGTTGTCCAACAATAATCGGTACTGTATTCTCTTGTCGCACCGGCCGAGAATTCATCTCTTCCCTAAATTTTTTCATTTCTTCTTTAATGTCATCAACATCTTTTTTATTTCTTTCAAGTTCGTTTTTTTGTTCAACAAACTGTCGATAAATATTGGATGGAATTACATGCATATTTTGACGGCTTAAATCAAAAGGTACTCGTTTAACTTGATCAATAAAGCCGTCGAAGTATGCCTTACTAGAAATCCACCAGTCCGATCGAGCCTCATTATCGTCTGGTGTCAATCTCGCAGCAGGTATATTTCCCTTTAAAAAATACATTAATTATTAAATAAATAACATAAACAACTTAATAAACTATTAACCTAAATAAAACTCACTTCAAAAAAAGGAATAGCCATCTCTACCAAAAACCTTCCCTTTTTCTTACTCCAAGCAGAAACTCTAGGGTACCGATTGAAACGATTAAAATACCGGATCGCAGTAACTCAGAAAGACTCCAAAATCCAAGTCTAAAAAACACATTGTTTTAATTATTTTACATTATACATATAACTTAAATGCCGAATTAAAAATTATAAACTTATTTTTGACATACCTTGAATGCCCAAGTATATCCACACAGTGAATACGTTTTCGCATCATTTTCATTTGTAGTCTCTTCGACATAGAATTGCGACCAACGTCTGACGTTTGCATTCCTAAGTTGGGAGTACAATGTTGGCCACACATATGAACCCCAAGGATATTTGTTCCAAGCGACTCTATCATTTGCTATTCTTAACAACCACTGAGGGACAATACGTCTATTCTCCGCACCTAATAAAACAAGTTGCAAGATGCCTAGACAACAAAGGCCAACAGCATCGTCGTCGTATAATTCAGCAAATGTAGGGCCACTAATCGCATTTTCTATGTCGATACCCGTAATAGGTTGCCCATCTAAATGTGACGGAAACACACGCCGTCTAAAAGGAAGATTTTCTTGGCTGTCATACTCCTCCCAATTTTCTACCCCAAACCTTAACCCAATTACTAGGCAGAATTCATCTCTACCAAATTGTATACGTAAATCATTAGTTATATAGTAATTCAAAGGGACATTTTCATCATCATCATTTTCATCATAAATTTGGCGACATAACATAAAATATTAATATACAATTCTCTACAAAATCAGTTTGATCTAATACGCAACCAAAACATGATAGCCTAAACAATTCTTCTCGAGAAGTGCCACTAATTAATTCTTTAATTCTTTTAAGCAGCTTTAACTTACTTCTACATGTAACAAGAACACGAGGTACCTAAATAAACAAATAAATAAATAACCATATATTACTACACATATATACATCAAATAATCATATATTCAAATGATACAAAATAAAAATATTATACCTTGTAACCGCTCAAATCCATCTTGTAATAAACAAGTAATCGACGAAATCACCAACAATACCAACTTTGATCTACCCGCAAATGGTAACAATCAACAATGAAAAACCTCAAACAATTAAACCGTCAATGCAACCTTCAATGAAAACACCAACTTATGTTTCGTTAGAACTAAATTACCAACACCAACTTCAACTTCTTTTTCGTTTGAAGTAAATTGAGAGACATACTATCACTATATATTCGTATTCAAATTCCTAAATGACAAACTATTACAGTGATAATATCATTTCATGATACTGTGTGTTACTATTCCCTGCAAAACCTAGATGACAAAAAAAATGTAAATCGCCCTTAAGGGCACGCGATCTACAAATAATGAAAATTAGGGTTCGATTTTTTGATTTCGATACTTTCTATGTTGCTTAAGACTCTGACACGTGTCCAAAAGTAAATCGCGTGGGGGACGCGATTGACATGGGTATTTTGAAAAAAAAAAATCTCAGGGTTATTATAAGACAACACGATTCCGAAACGGGTACTGAAATTTTTTTCACGATATTCAAACACCCAGTGACCCACCACCAACAGAACCAAAGTAACCTTTATACTCGCACATTCTTTCATTACATCCACCGTCTTCTTCGTCTTCTTCAACTTGTTGTCACCTTTTTTCTTCTACACTTTTATTATTTAAAAAAAAAGATGGCTAGTTTAGGTGATATTGGTGTCTCTGCACTTATAAACATAATCAGTGCCTTTGCTTTCTTGATAGCTTTTGCTTTACTCAGAATACAACCCATTAATGACAGAGTTTATTTCTCAAAATGGTACATTAGTGGTGCTAGAACTAGTCCTAGACATGCTGATAATATTGTTGCTAAATTTGTTAACCTTGACTGCAACACTTATCTTACTTTTCTTAATTGGATGCCTCAAGCTTTGAGAATGAAAGAGCCTGAAATTATTGAGCATGCTGGTCTTGATTCTGCTGCTTTTTTGAGGATTTATCTTCTTGGGTAATCACCTTTTTCACTTTATGTTAAACATTTTTGGGTTCTGTATAATTATGTAGACAAGTGTTTTTTTTTTTAATGTTTATAACAGTTACATATGAATTCACTGCTGTTTCCTTAGAAACTTGGTCACTTATATTCTTGTAAGTGGGAATTTGTTTGTTTTTCATGTTCTATGCGAATTTTTAGCTTATTTACTGGCCTTATGATATTTGGAAATGTGTATTTGGAAAAGCCCTTAAGCCTACTTTGTTTTTGGTTACTAGCTTATCAGTTGAGCTTATGACTTAATTATATTCATAAGCTCACCTTGATAACCTCATAACCGGTAACCCATCCACAATTGGCTGCCTTTCTATAATGTGGTGTCTTCTTGAGAATTATTGGTACTTACAAATGGGAGCTTTTACTCCGAAGTTTTTGTGGAGTTGCTAAAGTAGACGAATCGGACCTGGGTCAAAATGGTTAATATTTTTCATATGGGTCGAACCATGCTGGGTTTGGTTGAACTGAAACACCACCTTCTGTCCAAAATCTTCGATTTTTTTCAATTGATAATCAGTGTGTCTAATATGACTACTATTATATTATTCCGAAAAAATCTATGTTTTTTGTTAAAATGATATAGCAAGATAGGAGGCTTTTTACATTTTAAAATACACTTTGGGCACTTCCAGCTCCCGTTGAACCCATTTATGCTGCTTTCTTTAATTCTTGTAATGCTGTTTGTAGATGGGATGATATTGCCAATATAACTTTTTGTAATGCTGTTTATCTTGATATTCTCGTCAACTGTTTGTCCTTTTCTTTTGGTAATCATACATCAGCCTATTATAATTGCAGCTTAAAAATTTTCGGGCCAACTGCTATCGTGGCGTTCTTGGTTCTTATTCCAGTAAATGTTTCGGGCGGAATGTTGTTTTTCTTCAGCAGAGAGTTGATTACTAGGGACATTGATAAGCTTTCCATATCAAATGTTCGATCAGAGTCTCCAAAGTAAGTTTATGTTTTTCATTGTTCACGTGGAAATGGCTGCAAATGATGAATTTTATGTCCCAAATGAGTAATTATAGCCCATATATGGTTGAGTATATTATTTTTGTGGCCCCATGACATATAAATGTCTTTAGATATACACTGTAACTTTTACATATCTACTCTTTCCGTGTTGCACCTCCTTTTCCAGTAGAAGATCTAAAACGATCGACCAACACATTTACCCAAAATGAGCATTACATTAGATTATGATTGGAGGTTGCAAAATGTGCGGGTTGGGTAGCAGGAAATTTTTGGGAACGGGCCGAGCTGGTTAACAATTGAGCTAAAGCACTTATTTTGGCGTTAACTAGTCTTGATCCCTTCCCAACCATTTAACCCGCTCATTTAGTTCCGATTTATATTTGGGGCTCATAGCCTCTTTTAATTTTCAGACTTTTTGCACACATTTCGGTGATGTATTTGTTCACGTTTTGGTCATGCTATATGCTCTACAAGGAATATGATGTGGTAGCTTCGATGAGGTTGAACTTTTTGGCTTCAAAAAGTAGGCGAGTTGAGCAATTTACGGTATGTGTATGCTTACTTCATTTTCATTGTATTACGCTCTACGTCCAAAAGAAAGTTGGTATCCTTTTAAGCTTTTCTATTTGAATGAATTGTATTGCAGGTCCTGGTTAGAAACGTACCTCGGGTCCCTGACAGATCTGTTTCCGATACTGTGGACTGCTTCTTTAAAAAGAATCACTCAACTCACTATCTCTGTCATCAGGTAAAATTACATTTCAGAAAAAAATTGTTTGTGTTCATGAACATATCCAAGTGGTAACCGTGATTACCGTTAATCTTGATTCAGGTTGTTTACAATGCAAACAAGTATGCGCGAGTGGTAAGGAAAAGACAGAAGCGACAGAATCGTTTGGACTACAACCGCCTTAAGTTTGAAACACATCCTGAAAAACGTCCAACAAGAAAGGTAGCTTATATTCGCGGAAAATTTTACGTCTTTTAATGAATATGTAGATGACACCTTGAATCACCACCAAATGGCCTAGTGGTAAGGCACTTGACCTCCTAACAAGATATCAAGGTTTCAAACTTCACTAGGTACACATTTGGGGGTGGCCATGGAAAGGGTTGGGAAAGGTCACTGGAATACCTCTGTTAGGCTGCGTACATCTGACACAAAGACTCACTCTCCCCGGGTAACTAAAAGAGGGAAAAGCTCATCTGTTTTGTATATGACACCTTGAGTATGCTATAATTATTTGAAATCCTAACACTTTAAATGTTGAACCTCTCAGATTGGCTTCCTTGGACTTTGGGGCGAGAAAGTGGATTCCATAGAATACTATCAAAAACAGATTAAAGAGCTCGATGAAAAGGTGAGCCATTACTAATCTGTTTGTTTAAAGGTAGCAGGTCAGATAAGAGTTGGGATTCTAAAACTCTTATCATAAACAGAAGCTACTCCTTACGTTTCCTTATTTGTAAAAACATAAAAATTGTCTTTAGGTTATAAAACGTAGGAGGTATTTTAAAAGACTTACTACATCCATTAAATATTCGATTCATTTCAGTTTGGTTCAGTTTGACATCTGAAACTGTTAGATTGATTTAGCTCAGCTCGGTGGCTTAATCAACCGTCCCAGATAAAAATATCTGTATAACTTAGATGACAGACACGTCAACAAAATCGAAACTGGTTACATTGGTCGGAAATTTTCATAGCACCAAATGAGAGTTGATGGATCTAATCATGTAATGAGCAAAAAAGGTTGAGCGATTAAATTGGAATATGGGAAAATATGTTTAGTTTAAATGGATTAGCTTGAGGTGGCAAAATGGGCAGGGTAACAGATTAAAAAAACAGTTTTGGTGAGAATGGGTATCTTTTGGTACCTGGTGAAACGTGTTGGGTCAAATTGGGTCAACTTGAAACACTTTTCCTCCAATGTCATATTGGATAAAACAGGGGGTTCTATACATAAATTTTAGGAGACTTTTTACTCATTTCTGTCTCAACTATTTTTATAATATTTTACCAGTTGACCGAGATAAAATGATAACCTGAATGAAAGTGTTCATAAGTAATTGCCACCTTTAGTAATTAGCCGTATTCTTTATCAGGAAATGTAAAGGAGTGTTTTATTCGTTTATTTATATGCAATATCTAATTCATATTATCTTGTAATACTAGTTAACAACGGAGCATCATAAAATTCTCAATGACCCAAAACGCATAATGCCAGCAGCATTTGTATCTTTCAACTCTCGGTGGGGTGCATCAGTGTGTGCTCAAACTCAACAAAGCAAAAACCCAATTCTGTGGTTGACAGATTGGGCCCCTGAACCTCGGGACATCTATTGGAAAAATCTTGCTATACCCTTTGTTTCATTGAGCATCCGTAAACTAGTTATATCATTAGCAGTGTTTACTCTTGTGTTCTTCTACATAATACCAATTGCATTTGTTCAATCTCTAGCCAATCTCCAAGGTCTTGAAAAAGTTGTTCCTTTTCTCAAACCCGTTATTGAACTGTAAGTTAACTTATAAACTCTTCGCAATACTTTCCTTTGCCACATACTGTTATGTTTAGGGCTTTAGGCAAGGATTTTTTTATATAAAGTTGCAAATTGCATAAAATTGAAACAGATTATTCATTTCAGTTCAATTTGGTCATCGGACACCAAAACCGTTACCAAAATCACTTTGAGCTTTTGGAAAGTTTATGTTTGGCAGTTTTGGCCTGAATCGTTAACGACGTCTATGACATCTATAGTCCAATGACCAAATCAGAAATGAAGTGAAAGTGTGGTTACTATCTATAGTAATAATCTCTGTGAAAAGTATCTAAAACGTCAATAAATAGACACAAGATAAAGGCATCTTGTGCATAAGTCGGTAACATAAACTTTTGTAATGATTACGAAGCGATATGTATGCTATATGAAAACTTTCCATAAAAGTAAGAGGTTTTTGGATTTGCATTTTGGGTCTAATTATTTCAGCACATATAAAGGTAAATGAAATTACCTTTAATCCCATTCTTAACTATATATGTGAGACATATTCCCCTTAAACGTGTTATATGCTTCTTTTCACAAGAATGTCCTTTTGGACATTTCATCTATTAATTTCATATAAACCAGACATGCCGTATAAACAGCAGAAGCACATCCAAACACTTTATTCTAAAGCCTGAGTTATGTCAGCTAATTAATCGAATTTTGTACAACTTTCAGAACGCATCCCTAAATACCTCCTAAATGTTGCAGTTTTTTGAAATGTGTGCAGGAACTTTATAAAGTCTTTCCTTCAAGGTTTTCTTCCTGGTCTTGCTCTAAAGATATTTCTATGGCTTCTTCCTGGAATTCTTATGACTATGTCAAAAATCGAGGGGCATGTTGCATTTTCTGTACTGGAAACGAGTACGGCAGCAAAATACTACTTTTTCATGCTGGTGAATGTTTTCTTAGGGAGTATTGCAACTGGAACAGCAATTGAACAGCTTCATTCTTTTCTCCACGAATCGCCCTCGCAGTAATTTTTCTTTTTCTTTTAATATTAATCATAATCGGTCGGGTCAGGTTGACCCACAAACACCTTTATGTTCATATTTTGACTTTTCTATTAATGATCGAGTCCTCAAGTGTGATCACACACACCATATTGCTACTGTATAAATTCTTTATTTGGAATAAGGTAATTGGATATCTTATACTTTAAAACAATACATTCCTGGTGACATTCGACCCTTTGACCTTGCCTCTTTATCTATGTTTTTAGTTATACCCATTTGACCGGTAGGCGGTTAGACGTGAAGCTTGACGCTAATCACCCTGTGTATAAGTAATTGGGTCAGAAATTTTTACTTCTGTTCCTGTGTGATCAGAAGGTCACATGTTTGTGTCATAGTCAAGGTTGCAAAAAGCGCTAGGCGCTAGTCGGGCGGTCGACCACCGCCTAGCTAGTAATCGGTCGAGGCGGCGCCTTAAATCGAAACCTTATATATAGTCGAGGAGCCTTGCTTGTTCATAAATGGAAATTTTCAAACCTCTTAAACTATGTTACAGTACTAAATTTTTTATTGGATATAGTTTTCATTTTCTATGTGACGAAGCTCAAACATATCGCTTGAATTGAATTTTTTTTAGTTACTGTATGTGCATCAATCATTTGATCATCTTTTAAGTGAAAAGTCTTGTTTATGTTTTCTGAACTTTGACTAGTGGATATTACTGAAGTTAATATAGTTTCCACTAAATGGAGCTTAATGGTTTTACTGAATTTGTTGTTTTTACAGGATTCCAAGGACTATAGGGGTATCAATACCAATGAAGGCTACTTTCTTTATTACATATATAATGCTTGACGGATGGGCAGGCATGGCGGGAGAAATTCTTCGGTTGAAGCCTTTGATTATGTTTCATTTAAAAAACATGTTATTAGTTAAAACCGATAGAGATAAAACAAAAGCAATGAATCCAAAGAGCATAGATTTCCCTGAAGCTATTCCTTCTCTTCAACTTTATTTCCTCATGGGCGCCGTTTATGCTGTTGTTACTCCAATCCTTCTTCCTTTTATACTCATATTCTTTGCCTTTGCATTCTTCGTTTATCGTCATCAGGTAAAGTCTTTTTTTCTAGATATTCTAAGTTGATTTTTGGGGCTGGGTGGATTTATGCTTTAAAACTGATAAATCAATTTTTACTACGACTTAAAGTCATAGTAATTAGTTTTTAACGCTTGCATAAACAAATTCCAATAAATGTCTCATTTTTCTTAGGAATTATGTTTTTCGCCAGTCGGCCTGTTGTTCTTTAAAAAATCGAATAAATGAACTGTGCAAACATCTGAAAAAAAAAACGCATTATTTTGTTCACATTATATGAATTTGATTATTTAGTAGTACATAATCACTATTCAAACAGACCCCCTTAAATGTGTTTTTGTTAAGTGAAGGGTATATGTGTAATCTTTCAGTAAAACTGATTCAGGTAATTAATGTGTACAATCAACGATACGAGAGTGCGGCTTCCTTCTGGCCACATGTTCATACTAGAATAGTAGCGAGCTTGATAATATCTCAGCTTCTTTTGATGGGATTGCTTGGCACAAAAAAGGCTGTAAATTCTACTCCTTTGCTAATTGTATTGCCGGTATTAACCATCACGTTTCACAAATACTGCAAGAGCCGGTTTGAGCCTGCTTTCCGAAAATACCCTCTTGAGGTAAGTTCTATTACATCTTATTTGCACAATGGAAGCATCTAAATCACAAACATCAGTGGCGGTGGTGGACTTTTAGGTGGGTTTCTAAGAATGGTTGTAGTCAGCAATGGAGGACAAGAACACCATATTTTGAATGAGTTCCAGTTTTTTAGTGCATTAGTGTCAAGATTCTGATGTTATGAAAAGTGATTGGGTTTTGTTAATCGGTTTGCGTTACAAAAGTCGCTCACTACAGTTCGATTTGCGTTACAAATATTTATGCTTTATCTTACTATTTATAAGTCAAATAATCGGTTCCTATGTAATTACAACCGCAACAAAACTATTATCTAAGGGCGAAAAGTGACGTTAAATTTTACCCGTCTTTTAACCTCATTTGATGGACTTTTAGTTGCTCATAATCAAAGAAAGTCCTTATTAATTAGTGCATCTCTTAAGTTTTATTAGTAATCACACTTTTTCAACCACCTAAACATTTAATTATGTAATTGTTACAACTTAAAACACTAGAAGTGCATCCAAACACTACCTTTTACGGCCCCTTGTTCCCTTAACCTTTGCGGTCGAGCATATGTTCTGAACTAGATGTGTTAATTTGGTTTCTTGTGGGCTTGATTTTCAGGAAGCTGTGGAGAAGGACGCACAAGATGAAGTTTCTGAATCCACGGTTGACATAAAACCTTACTTGTGTGAAGCCTATTTACATCCAGTCTTACGTTCGATTGAAGAATTTGAGCTATTCGAGCTTGGAATCGACAATAACCAATCACACATCCCAAATCAACAACAGCTAGCCACCAAACCTGTTTCTGGTTCCCATTCCCCTACAAATGAGGAAGAAAACAAAGGGTCTCCTAAAATGCAGCAGCATGTTGAAGTTGTTGTTGAACATGAGAGTGTACATACGCACCACCACAAGAAATCGGCCCTTAATATGGATGTGACACATCACTGATCGAGCTGCCAGTTAGAGTCTGACCCTTGAGTAGATGTAGGTTTTGTAACTATGGCTTACCTACCAAGCCATTTAAATGTATTAAGCTCTTAGGATTTTTGCATGTAACTGGTTCTTTGGGACATTGAACTTGGAAGGATTTTGAGTTGGGTGTAATGTTTTGAAGTTTGAACTCAGTTCTGATACTAATCAGGTTTGCTTAAAGGAATTATCTGGAAGGACATATTTTCTTTATCATGCTGAGACTTGAGAGACGAGTCGTTTCCAGTGTGAATCATCAGAAGGTAGAGAAGTAGTGCTTGGTCATTTAAGTTAAATGTATGGGTCTACTTAGACAAGACAATCCTCCTATGTCAAAATTCATTATTGGCATGATCATTGTCGTAATGACATTAATGAAACGAGGCTAGCTACAGATTAGAAAGTGCCATGACTTACAAACGCTCTTGAATCGGATGAGATCGGATACATCACATCTTATGAGTATGTGCTCATGGATATCAGAAACAAAAAGCTCTGCTGCCATTGGAACCCTTTAAACAAAGAGTTAACCTCCCATATCAACTAGAACTAGGTCATGAAATTTTCTTTTGGCAAAGTAAAAAACTTGTAGATTCATCTTCCCAATTTTTCTGTATTTGATGCCCACAGAAAACTCATTTCAATAATAGCCAGCATGGCAACTTTGACAAGTAACAAGGGTACTAACCAATATTGGCAAAACCATTTAACCTTCGAATGACAAGCTCCAACTCACTTTTCAATACAGGCGTTAACTTAATGACTAATGTTCAATATGTTTTAATATGCACAGAAATGAGTCATTCAACTTAAAAAGAATGTGTTTTGCTTATTAAGTACTAGTTTAAGTATATTATTATTGTGATTTGCTGACAAAAGTCGAGTACCATGCAATCATTTACGAATTCATAATATGTCAAAAGTCATAACTCAACCTGAAAAATTATATAAACGGTGTATATAAAGATCAAAGGCGTTGTTCTTATTTACTTTAAATAATGATATAAACGAATGAAACCATAACTCAACGAATGGGACCTAACATGCAATACATTTACAAACATTGAAGTAAGTAATATACAAGGGAAATGATGGATCCATCCACTCATAAGACCAATTCTTTTCAGCCAACAATAGCAAGCAAGCTCTGTCGGACAAGCGGAACTGAGCAGACTAGTGAACCAAAAATACCCGTTAGACCATATGCAATTGCACAAAATGGCAGGGCTTCAGGTTCTTTTGCTGATAATGCAGCTGTTCCCAGTCCATGTGCACTGCCAGGATCAACATAAGTTCCAAATTAAGTGTAAAGCACAGGTTCAAACTACAGTTAAAACCACTAGACCTTGGTGGCATCAGGTTACTCTTTAAATGACAGTTAAAGGTGGGACAAGGGTGGGCCGAAAGGGTTGGGTAAAAGCTCAAACCCTGGTTGGGTCATTCCTGGGTAACAAGATAATTATTCTAAAAAATATATCATGATCAGATTTAATTAAGTTTAAAAAAATAGAACAATTTCTAAGGTTTTATGCATTTCGGGCACTTTGGTTCGCTCACTTGATTTTATTTAAACAAGTTAGATATGAATTTCATATGGATTTTATAATCATATATTAATTATCTAACAGTAATTAGTTATGATCTTATGAAGAGGTGAACAATCAAATTGTTGGTAGGCCAACCCGACCCACAGAGGTCTGTTTAACGCGCGTGAAAGAATTATTTGTTTCAACGCATCACCCAACCCACTCATTTTGCCATATACGCAAAAAAGTCAACCGGAAACAATACCTAGATGCAGTTGCGATTCCTCGAGCAATAGGATCATCAAACTGAAGTTTATCAAGCACAGCTTGTACAAAGTTTGCTCCAATAAGACCAGTCACCACGACAGCAGCAGCAGTTAGTGATGAATTGGCACCTAATAAGCATGATTACATGAAATTTAGTAAAAAGATAACCACAACGTCAATAACATGTTATGGGTAGAATAAGTTTGAGACAGTGTTGCTGACCTTCAAAAAGCGACACAATGCTGAGAGCAAGTGCCACGGTAATACATCTAGGTAGAATCGATATGGTAAGAGTTGGTTCTAACGCAACAAGCCGGCCCAAAAGTGCAGTTGAGTACAAAGAGAACAAAGTTGCTATGGTGATAGATGTAAAGATCTCAGCTGCATGCCGTTTGACAAGCTGTAAAGACAGAAAAGTATACTGTATCAGTGGGGTGTCTGAATTTGCCTTTTGAAGCTATCTGATGCCGTTTCTTATCTTAAATTTGGGTATAAAAAGGTAAAATGTGATTACATGAGTGTGTCCATCAATCAATAGGTTGCGGGTTCAACCAAAATGTAAACTCGACAATTAGTATAACCTTATTAGTATGCCATGAGTTAATAATACAGAAGTTCGGGCAGCTTAGACAAAATCATTAGTTATACGTTGAAATTTGAAACATGTTGTCTTTTAGAATGTACTATAAAAAGAAAAATGTATTTTTAAATAAAAAATTACACAGAAAGGGTAGTATATGTTTAAGTTATCAATCCACAAAAAGTTAACAAGAGTGACCCAATCATACATGAAATATTACAACATGCTCATTAGTTGCTTCCTTCTAAACTTATACACGGTATCCATTTACAATTAATTCAATTAGTTCGGACTTTGTCATTTAAAATAGGTATAAGTTATAACGAAATTCACCCTATTAAATTTATCCTTTGTAAGTTGCAATTAATTCTACTCTTTAGCATTTGCATGTTATTATTCCCGCTGTACGAGATAAAAAGAATATAAAACCATTTTCTACTAAGTTTTCTATTAAGCCAGGCACACAAATTACTCTTCGGCGTTATAACATGAAAAAACAGAGAGCCTAGCATTCCCTATTCGCAAAGCGAAAGAGTAACGATACATAATAAAGCGCAGAATAATGTTTAGACAACTAGTTACGCCGAAATGCACAAAAAGAAACCAACTTTAGATCAAATCCTGTGTAGCAATTTCTTCTTTTCTTAATAGCAAGTAAATTTAATTTATGTCCCTTTCAGGCTATCTAATTTCTTCCTCATATGCAAAAGTCAAAACAACATACATTCTGTTTCGTAATACCAGAAATTAGAAGTCTGTTGCCTAAAATGGACAAAGAATAGTACATTGCCTAAAAGGGAAGGCTGATTTCTTGCCTATAGCAAAAATCGGCCTAAAGTAGGTTGCTATATCGTGCATATAACCTCATCTGTTAATGTCAAATACTCGGTTACCTTTCTTTGTTTGAACATTGAGAAGGCAAAAGAGAGGATAACGGAACCAAGAAACCCCATTAAAATGTCACCAGCTCCAGGATTAGACGACACTTTAGTAAGATAATATCCTGCATAAGTTGACACATATTTGATATAAAGCAAAGACCATCAGTAAACACAATGTATTTTGCATGTGGTAGAACAAAGAAGGTGAACCTTAAAGGTGATGATTGATGAAGCTAAGTGGTTGGTATTAATGCATGTACTTGGACAATGAGTTGATATGGGGTAAAAAGATATAGCTATAAGGAAATTACCCAAAAGAAAAAATTTCCTCAGTGTATTTCTATGCATACAACCTCCTAAATCATTTACTCAAAAAAATAGTAAATAGTATTTCTATTCATATTGACAGCATTACAAAAACAATTGCAGACACACAGAAAGTGTTTGCGGGTCAACCTGATTGGTCCACATTTAATATATATCTCTCTTGACCTGAATCCATTTAGACAAGTTATTCGACCCGCCTGACGCCACATCTGGCCAACTCTAGTGGTGATTAATTATGACAACATGTTACATAGGAAGCTACGAAACAAGAACAAAGCACGACTACATACCAAGAATTGGATACAATCCAGACTGTGAAAAATATCCAAAAGCAAATGCTGCAAGATCTGCTGCTAGTGCACAACAAATGATCGGATGAAAGACCTTCTTCAGACCAGCTGGTAACCTGTTGATGTCCATAAATCAGTGAAATGAAACAATGAACAAGAAACTCATAAACCCTTGATAATTAATGCATATTCAAGCTCAAGGGAAACTAATTATACCCAGTACCAACAATGTAGCCTAACACAGTAGATCCTAACAAGAATGGCAAACACGTTCTAGCATTTGTTCCAAGTAATTCAGGGTATTTAAGGGCCGCAACAAATGATGCAACAGAGATAACACTCCATGCAACCACCTCTAGAGAAGAGAATGGTGAAGGTTTTGCCATAGGTTCAGCAGCAATCATTTCTGTTTTAACCATTTTTCTAACAGCTATAGCCGTATATCCTGCAACAGCCAGTGAAGCTACCCACCCTACAACTGTATGCAACATGAGAAAACAGATAATGAGTGCTTTTATTATGAGGGCCAAAAAAAAAAAGAAATAGTAAATTAGTAATCGATAGTTTTTGACTATTATTATTAGACTTTTAGCGACGTTCGCCACAGTCGATCCGTCATTTCACACCAATTAACCTAACTTCTTTTATTTGACCAACAACTCGAATAGACGTTCACCACCCCTAAGATGTGGTCACAATTTATTATTGGGTATGACAGAAAATTTTATGAAGGGTTGCTTCATCTTGTGTTGAACTATTTACATACAGAATAAATCTGTCAGCCACTCAACTCATCATTAAACTCATACTCTCACAGCCTTTTCCTAGAGAAGAGTGAAAACAAAAAGACTTCTTTACGTCACGTATATTTTTGACAAAACAAAGGTGATTAGTTTGATGTTAATTTTGATGATTGTCATCAAAAAAAAACTTTAGAAGCACATGTATTTGGGGTGTAACCGGATCATCGCAAATTGACTCTTATTAGATGCCGCCTATACATAAGTTAATACTAATGGTATTTATAAACTTAATATATTACGATTAGCTAATAAAGTTTTGCTTAACTCCCTAAAACACACTTGTTAACCTAACAAATAACATGACATCAAACACTCATTACTGTTTGTCATCGCATTTAATACCGGCAGCTAAATTTTGATTAACTTAGACTGGAAAAAGCTAAAAACGAAAACATAGCGGTACCTAAAATGAAGCAGATTTTGATCCCTGAAGCTGCAGGGATGTCTTGAGTAGAAAGAGGCAAAATTACCAAAGATGGGACGTAAAACAAAGGCAACCATCTTTGAATGAATAAGAGTGCCGGTTCGAAAAAATTAACCACAGCAGTTGCAGCTGCTGGAACAGTAACATCAAGAGCCACAAGTAGAGTGAATATACAAAACATCCCAAAAAGAGCACTTGGAAACTTAATTGCAGCAGCAACAAAAGCCTGTTTCAAGTATTTGTCGGCTGCTAGTATGATCCCAAGTGAAACAATCAAATGGCCTACTCCCAATACCTAAAGAATATTGAAAATCAGTGAGCAAAATCATCCAAAACAGATGGGAAAATTGTACAAAACAGCAATGTACTTATAGACTTCTTCTGTTTTGGTCATTACTAGTTACTTTTTTTTTCTTCTTATATGGTCATTTATATTATGCTGTCTGTTTCATTTTGGTAATTATAGGTATGTTTTTGGGTTATTTTTGTTCCTTTAAAGCGTGTTTGGGTGTGTGTTTTTTCACTTAGCAGCACGATAGATTTTTATCACGAAAACGAAACCAAAATAACATACTTTTTATGAGACATTATATTATTAGAAACCTTAATAGTATTTGTTTTGTGTCATATTGGTAATGATACTTGTTTCTTTGGGTCAGTTGGTAATCAGTTTGCCTAATGATGACTAGTCGTCTAAACTGTCTATAGAGCTTAGCTTTAAACCCTACATTATCTTGTATATATATAACCAAAACGCAAGTATACTGGAGTAAGACAAGTATGAAAAGAAAGTTTGAAACATTTGACATACAGTTTGCACTACATTAGATGTAATGCTGGTATCCGAGCCAGCAGATTTGAGCGAAACAATGCGAGTTTTTCGAATACCCCCCGTTTGCAATGCAAACTTACACTGACGCTCATCAACTCTAAGAGCTTTAATGCAGTAAGGGTTTGAATTTTTAAAAGAAATGGGAGATGATGATCCAATGGTTGAAAGTTTATGGTGGGTGTTTGGGAGATAGTTCCAACAAACAATGGAAGCAGCAGCAGCAGCAGCCATTGATCAAATGTTTTGTTTAGAAAAGTGAATATCACAAACAAAAACATTTTGGATGCCAGCCAAGTGAAGTGAAGTGGATCGTGTGGATGTCAGAAGATTGATTCAGATTAAACACATGACAACCACTTGTCAAAGCATGCCATTTTTATTTTATTTTTTTGCTATTCAGATTACTATCTTTTTTTTAAACAGTGCGAGTCTAGTATTTCTCCTATTTTAAATGTGTATTTGGTCATAACACGTCTGTCATCTTAGCGTCAGATCACCCTTTCTCAATATAATGAAAAATGATGCTTGGTACTATATAATGTCATCATTGAGTACCTAAAAGCGAGCAATCCTTCATTACTCTACAAATTAGGGGTATTAAAAATCCATTACCTAGTTTTTACTTTTTTACCCACTATCCCACACCTCCTAAATTTATGGAAGTTTTTATTAAAGTATTTATGATAAATGGTATTCGATTATCTACAAACGGATACAACATGAATATTAAAAAATATGTTACATGATTACCTGTATAATTGACATATACAATTTATATATTAATAAATCATTAGTAAGATTATTAACATAATTCTACTAGTACTAATTCTTTACATAGTTTGCAGTGTCAATTTTTATTATGTTTATATATACATTTTACTAGATAGTTTAGGTTCGGAAACTCAAATAATAATTTTTTGGTGTAATTTGTCGACGCTACTGTCCTCATTTGAGATTGTTTGTTAGTTTTTTTATGATAAATAAATACTACAAAAATTTGTACAGTAATATTTTACATTTCTTTAAAAATTTAACCAAGCAATAACAATGTAATGATATACCCTCATTATATTCCTTTGCATACCCTTTGCAATTCCTTTTACCATTCCTCTATTTGTACCAAGCATACCCGAGAGCGGGGTATCGTGCCAGTGGTGTCGTTGGCAAAAATAGCTAAAAAGTGGTACCATGTCAGCAAAAACAACAACGGCACCAGAAACCCTTTGGCACCACATTTTGGCAGGTATCCGTTGACACCAGAAATCTGGCGCCGTTGGCCAATTTTTTTTTCATTTACATAAAAATAAAAATACACAATATAACTAAAATTAAATTCATTAAAATAAAAACACATTACATAAAAATAAAAATCATTGTACGTAAACAAGAAATAAAAATTACAAACTAGTAATTATTCCATAAATGCTCCACAAGGTCATGTCTGAAGGTCATGTCTGTCACACCCCCAGACGGGGCCTGGACGGAATACGTGTCCGGAGGCGTGACTTTATTGAGCATCTCAAGTACAAAGCATAAAGAACGACCTCTAAGGGTACGTTTTAAAAAATAAACACCGTTGCAAAGTTTTAATGATTAATGATAAGTTTATAATCGATTAAATTTAAAAGATTCAAGTTAAAATGCGGAAGCTTAAATAAGTTCAACAACGAATTTAAAGACATCGTATAAATCTCCTGGTAAACCAGTACAGGCAATTAGAATTCACATAAGCAAGCAACAGCATAAGCTAAGCACCTGAGAAAAACATGCTTAAAACTGTCAACATAAAGTTGAAGTGTAATTCCATAGGTTCAGTTCAAAACGTTGTTATAGTGGACCCAAAGATATCAAAACGTATGCGAACAGTTATAACAGTACACTTCACATAAAAAGTATTTACGTTGCACTAAGTATGACATTGAAGTAATACGCAGTTAGCATGTACATTGCTTAGTATTTGTTTGCACCTTCCAGTGTGTTCCGACCAAAGACAACCTAACTGTACGGGACATGGACATATATCGTTTATCGGGCGCCCCGTGGGTAGTGAGCCCTTCTCACCGGATAGGGGATAATTAGTTCCCAATAGATCTATTTATTCATTCGCGCTCCCTCGTCGGTCCGGTCCTCAGTCAAGTTATTGACATTTCATGATAGTTCGGGGCCGTAGTGGTTTAAAAGCTACTTAGGCAACACAGTTAAACAGGGGAAAATCTCACGTAATGTACTTGTGTCCCAGTTTTAAAAACTAAGCCTATCGTTTCTCACCCCAGTTATAAAAACATTTAGTCAAAACGAGTAGGTAAAGAGTGGATGAGCTATGAACTCCTTATACGGGTAGTGGAATCAAAAGAATCATCTATGTGAAAATGAAAATCACACGGTTTCTAGCGACAACTATCATATAGTCGTCGTTTAAGAATGATGTACAAAGAATACCGCTTAACGCAGAACTGATCATAGAGCATGAGTAGACACGGCGTTCTCCTTTTTAAACGTACTTTCGAAACGTTATAAGTTTTGACCAAGTCTCGTCTTTTTGAAACATCTTCGAAATTTTTGTCTTTTAGTGTATTTCGTCTTTTAGTACATTTCGTCTTTTAGTTTTTCGTCTTTTAGTGCATATAATCTTTTAAGTATTTTGTCTTTTAGTGGATTTCGTACTTTTAGTTATTTCGTCTCTCTTGTGGTATTTCGTTTTCAGTGCATTTCGTCTTTTAAGTGTTCCCGACACATCATCGTTGTCTCAATAATACTAATGTTGACTAAATCGGCACTACGTTTTTCATGCGTATTATTATAAGTTTTTGATAGTTAAAAAGTATATTTTCGACGCTTTATAAAGTTTACAAAATTTTCGGCATGACCCTTCTATAAATATCGACTTTCCTTGTCGAGCGCTCCCTGTCCTCTAATCCCGAGCTCGTGAAAATATCCGTTTTTCAACAGTAATCTTTTATTGACTCGAAAGAATATCTGATCTTTTCTGATTAAACACCTCAATATCGCAACAAAATCCGTTCTAAACCTAAACCTCTTCGAACATTCAATTTACGTTTACAACAATCCAACATCTAACTTAATCCTCTTCGCCAACAATATTGTAAACTTATTATGACGATAAATCTTAAAATAAAGGATATAGTCGTAGTGATAAACAATATATATATATATAAATAGTCACAACGAACTTTTATGCACAAAAGTACAACTATTTTTATGTTCTTTCATTTATAAACAAATATATTAAACTTCGCGACTTGTGTTTTCTAGAAAAAAAGATAATGATTTTCACATACGATCCTCGCTCTTGTACACCTTGTTCGGAATGATCATACGAATGCAAAAGTACAACTTATTTATGAAAAGTAAAGATGACTTACAAAGAAACACGACGAAAGGTGGATAGAAACTAAGAACAACTCAAGCGTTGTTTTATAAAATACCCGGATGAAATAACAATCAACTCGAACAATATATCTTCAAATGGTTGATCAAAGATTAGAAACAATGGATGTATGTGTGTTTGGTGGTGCGTCCGAACCAAGAAGAAAGAAAAGAAAGAGTAGTGTGTGTGTGGAAGTGATGGCAAATGAAATATGGTGATATGTTTATAAACAAAATTTTAAACTTGGAATCCATGTGGGTGTGTGTGTTCGGTGGCAAGGACAAGCACAAAGGGGACCAAAATGGTCTCCCAATGAGGCTTGAGCAAGGACTAAGCATGCAGCTATTTTGTTAGGAAACTTGTCTAGGATAGTTAGTGCTAGTTGATGAATTAATTTCCAAGCATGCATGCACAACAAAGTATAGATTAGAAACGCGTAGCACGTAAATAACAAAACGAGTAATGGTAACACGAAAAATTATGAAATTTTAAATATTGCTTTAAAACATAAAAACGCGGCTATTGCCAAAATACTACAACGTTTGGTGTCCCGGTTCGCTCCCGGAGACGATTCTCAGATAATAACGAAACAACTTCCCGGCTAAACGGTAAAGCTAAATGAAACATTTAAAAATTCAAATTTCTAAACGGAAACGGCTAATTTATTAAACGGAAATTCTCAGGTTGTCACAATGTCGAAGATCGATGTGCATTTTTCTCTCTCGAATTTCTTTTGTCTTCCTAACATGTAAATCGCATCTTTCAACTCAGGTTCGTTGAATGTTCGGCTCTGGACTAATGAACAAATCTCTTATGTTCACTTCAAGTCCTTCGTCGTTCAATATCATGTTATGTAATATTATACAATAATACATGATTCTTTTCAGCGAGTTGATTTGGTAACCACGAGCGGGTTGTCATATAATTCCCCAACGACCTTGTAGGAGTCCGAAAGCTCGTTCAATATCTTTCCTTGAACTTTCTTGAACTCTTTTAAACTTCAAGGTTTTTTCATCACTTGCAACAAAAAACGTTTTGACAAACGTAGACCATGCTGGATAAATACCGTCGGCTATATAGTAACCTTTCCTATATGTATGTCCGTTTACTACAAATGGACATTCCGAAGCTCTATCGGCAAGTTCATTATCAAATAATGAGGAACCATATAACACATTAAGATCATTATTTGCCCCTGGAACCCTAAAATATACATGTCAAATCCATAATTTTTGATCCGCAACAGCTTCTAACATAAGAGTTGGGTATTTATGATCATTTCTTTTAAATAGCCCATGTAAGGCCTTTGGGCAGTTTCTTTACTCCCAATGCATACAATCAATACTCCTGAGCATTCCCGGGAGTCTATGTTTTTGTTCGTGCAATTCATATGTTTTTTGAATATCCGTTGCAGTGGGTTTCCTTAAAAGCTTTTCAACATATAAAATATGTATGCATTTAGTAAAGTTCTCTAAACATTGGCGTGAACAACGTTCAGCAATTTGAAAGTACTCATCAAATGCATCAGGTGTAGTGTCGTACGCCAGTTGGCGTATGGCGGATGTGCAGTTCAAAATAGGACCAATACTTAAACGACCGGTACAATCGTAGCGTTGTCTAAAAAAATTAAAGTACTCGGGAAGAGGCTGAACATCATAACTTAATATATCGTTGACTATTTTATTAAAAAGTGTAGAGCTCATACGATACCTTCGCCTAAAATTTTCTTCCGGATATTTAGGAAGAAACTCATTGTCGCCAAAATAGTCGTCGATTAGCCATTGTTCCGCCTCTTCTCGTTCACGAGGTATGTATGTCCTCCTCCTCTTTGGACCCGATCTTGAATCCCCGGCTTCTTGCTCACACAAAGCTACAAATTCTTCATACGCCGCATAATCCCGCATATATCGATCCCGATCACCTTGAAAATAAACATCATAATGATTGTATGTGTTGGTGGTGTCGGGATTGTGTGGATCGTAGGTGTTGGGATTATTTGGATCCATAGTTGAAAGAAAATTGAGTAATATTGAAGTAGAAAATATATTGGAAGTGTGTGTGAAGTATGAAATAATAAGGAAGTATTTATAGAATTTTTAAGGGGTAAAAATAGGATTTTTTGGTATTTTTTTAAAAATCCGCTCCTCCAAATGGCTAGAAACGGTAACATTTAAAATAAAAAGTTTAAAAATGAAAGAAAATCAACGGCGTGGCTGGTTGGTACGGCGTGAGACCCAACGGCGCGAGGATTGGTTCCCTTCCCGGCTGGTAGTTTGGCGCCAGTCAATGGCACCACCGTACCTTCCTCTCTAAAACCTTTTTCATAACAAAATATCAATAACATGTTATTCGTGTTTTTTTCCATTTTTAATTAACATAATACAAACTAAAATTAAAATACGATATAAAAATACGATAAATATTAAAACATACGATACAACAAGTAATAAAAACCAGGATGAGCCAAAATATTTTGCTCGGATCTTGTCTTTGAGTTTTTCGATATTAGCCGCATCAAACGGCGTCATCCCCTCGATACTAAAATTAAGAAACTTTAATTCCTTGAATTTTTTTGCGTATCGATAAAGTCCAACTTTTTAGCTCGTTCAGTCCGTAACTCTTATTGGACCATATTCTTGAAAGCTTCTTTTCCCGTCAAAGATGAACCCGTCGATTTGGACGAGTCGGATTTCTTACTCTCGCTAAGCCTTGGCATGTCGGGAGGACGTGGTATTGTGTCGTCTCGAAATAGCTCGTTCGGTTCTTCAATGTCCTTAGTTGTACGGACGCGTCTACTGGGAACACAGTTTTGACACCACGCAATTTGATGCACCTACAAAAATAGATGCATCTCCCCTTAAAATTCTCCCTCCTTTTTGAGATGTGTGGTTAGAAATCCTTCTTATTCTTCTCATTTTAGTTTTTCTTCTCACTTGATCCCTTCCCTATATATATACTAGATGGTTACCCGCGCAAAGCAGCGGGATAACTTTTTTCCAAAAAAAACCTTTATGATTCGAGGTTCGAACATTTAAGAATATATTACATTCTAAGAAGAGCTGTAAAAAGAAACAAAAAAACACTAAAGTTTGAAATACCCGTCTAACAATTTACTAAGGCTTTACATGAATTATGTTTGGATAGACTTAAAGGCATAAATTGTGAGCAAAAAGTGTATCATACTAACATTTACGAATAGTCAAAATGAAAAAAAACCACAATCCGAACCGAAAAATAAACAATAGTCAAAAACCAATCCAACGGCCACTGGCAGACACAACGCAAAATTTAAAGTGGTTCCTTTAGTCAACGATTGCAACTAATAAATGATTGTCGGGTCCAATTTAAACGAAAAAATAATATAGCACAACAAAACATATACGATTTCTTCATATGAAATAGTTAAAATTTTATGAACTGAGTATTTTTTTTAGAAGAAAAACTAACACACATACATTGTAGATACACACAAAAAATTTTAAATGGAGTTTGGACTTATAACTATTTAACTGAAAAATATTTGAAGTCACGTAATTATTGTTAGGTTAGAAACACTTTGATCAAAACCGAGTAATCTAAAGTTTCGTTTCAATGTACGACAGGAAACAAATAGAAAAATATAACTAAAACGATATCTAGCGACAAATATACGAAAATACAATAAATTAACAAGCTATATAGTACTTGGAAATAGAAAAGGCTAAAGGTCCATATTTTTGGAAGTGGGTGGCAATTTTTTAAGTAGTATACATATTTTTATTTTGTTATTTATGTAAATTAAAAGGTACTTCAAATCAGTTTTTAAAAGTTTAAAATCCACAAATTAAAAAAAGGAAAAAACAAAAAGTCAACATATAGGGAAATACAACACGTGAACACCGCAAAAGATAAAACTATGAAAATGTACTTTTCTTTATTCTTCTTTTTCGATCATCCCTTAAGTTTTCCGACGAGTAAAATCCATGGTAACCACTTTAACAAATCTAAAAACAACAAGAGATAATTAGATCTAAGATCCGGTACACCTCCATGTGCATAGCAAACAATAACTCCCCTTTTCCAAAAGTCGTTATCAGTAGCGGACCCAGTGAAAAAACTAAGGTGGTTCCTTTTGTTAAGTTGAAGTGAAAAATTTAGCGGTGGCACCGGTCGACAGGTCGGGTCAAGCTGGTCAGGTCGGACCGAGTACTAATAAAACAACAAAAATTTAGTTGAAGTTTTAAGAACTACATATTTTTTATAGACAAATTACACATCTAGACAAAATGTGGCTTGTGTTTTCTTAAGTAGTCACATTGGAGTTGATTAATATTTTTTTGCGTTTACCTTGTTGGTTATTGGTTATATAAATTAAAAGTGGTGTAAAGAGATGATCATTTTAGAGATGTTCGTTAAAATCAATTATACACAACCATGTTATAAAAAACAAAAAACCGATCTACATATTAACCTTTTTTTTTCACTTGGAAAGAAAAGAAAGAAATAATAGTCTACACATTGGACCAGAAAAATATTTATTGTGGAGTTTGTGGAAACCGTAGAGAAGGAGGGGTGAGTACGTTTTTGTTAAAAAACATTAGATCGGACATTACATAATTCTCTTCCGGCGGTCCCATAAATATATGGGGGCCGACTGACTAAATCAGGGGGTCACCTAAATAAAAGGGACCGCCTCCAGAATAGGTTTTCAGACTAAATCTTATGTATCAAATCACCAATCAAATTTGACACAATATGAGAAGTGTCGATAATAGATTTACAATAACTAACGCATATTCTACCAATATATCCACACTCACAATGTTACTACAAAGAGCTACACAACCATGACTAACACAACATACACAACAATTCACAAAATCATAAGCACAATGCAAGTGTAAAAGTAAAGCGATAAATGTAAAGACATAAGTAAAGAGAAAGGTAAAAGGAAATGCAAACCGGACACGGTGATTTATAGTGGTTTGGTCACGAAGCTCCTTTTCGCCCTACTTTACTCCTCGAGTATCCAACTCGAGAGTTACTTCACTAATCAACAAGCTCCCTTTCGGCGGAGAAAACCTTATAACGTTGCTTACATTATTTTCTGACCCTAAGCTAGATGTCGAGTCCTTCTTCGTGTACAACCAAACCCGTTATGTTTTGTGGCCCAACATAACAAATCTTGTGTTTTAAGGCCTAAACACATAAACCGCGTCGCTTACAATATTTTCTGACACTAAGCTAAATGTCGAGTTCTAATCTTAGCTAGAACCAATCTACCACCCTTTACAACACTCGTTATGTTTTATGGCCCAACATAACAAACCTTGTGTTTTATGGCCTAAACACATAAACCATCTAACCTATACTCTGTATGACACAAGTTGAAAGTACAATATGAGATCCAATACATAGTAGTCAAATGGATCATAGTTTCTAATCTAAACATCAAGAACTATTCTAAACAACCCGATCTACTATATGACATACAAGTGATCAAATGCAATAACTTCAATGCAACCCAATCTACTACATGATCTACAAGTAATCAAGGATGATCACTTCCATGTAGAGACATCTTATACCTCACTAAATGCCCCATGGTATTAGTGGAACTAACATAGAAAGTAACCATGATCAAAGCCTTATGCTAGAAATCATGATTAAAGATCAAGAAGAAATTTCTATGTGTATATATGTATGTGAACGTGTATTTTCATCAAGGAGGGGGATAAGCCTTGAGCTTTTATAGGAGAGCCTTGCCTTGGAGAAGTCTCTTTTGTCTAATGGGTAAAAGGGTGTTTGGACAAAAGCATGCACCAACTAGTTTCCCTCCATCTTCTAGAAGCTTAATACAAATTTAAATTATCTAGTTTCCTTCCATCTTCTAGAAGCTTTGATTGGGCCTCAATGGGCCAAACTTTATTGAGCCTTAATGGGCTAGCCGTTTTCTTGGCCCGATCCAACTAGTGAAGCCCATATGAGTAAGAGTCTCGGGATGTCGAGATCGAGTTGATAAATGTATACTTGTGATGGATAAGGTAGGTAAGATATCCGTGAGATGTGGTAGATAGGGATGGTGAGATATCCGTGAGTTGAAGTATACATCTACGAGTAACTTGTGAACTTTATGTTATGTTTTACAAGTTACATGTTTGTCGTCACCAAAACATAAAGAGAATGTATAGATTAAATATCATAATATTTGCACTAACAATCTCCCCTTTTTTGATGATGACAAAATATGTAAACTATAAAACTTAGTAAAGTTTAAAAGTTACTTGTTTACATTCCTTCTCCCCTTTTTGTCGAAATAAAAAGGTGATTCATGGATATTGCTTGGAGCATATAGGTTGGAGGTTTGAGAAGAAGACATGAGAAGAGGGTAAGTGCTAGGTGATCCAAATATATAGGTTTGAGGTATGAGGAGAAGACATGAGAGATAAAGGTGAAGGTGAGTTTGTATTTCTTGTATAGTTTGGAGGAATGAGAAGTAGATAAAATATGTAGGTACTTCGAGTGTATAGTTGGAAGGAATAAGGTAAGGTAGGTGGCTGCTAAGTGATATAGGGTGTGGATAAATGAGAAGAAATAAGGTTGAGGTGGTTTTGTGTATCTTTGATAATTTAGAAGAGGTCGTGAGAGATGAGAAAAAGACATGATAGGAATGTAGGTACTTCAAGTATATAAGTGAAGGTATAAGAAAAACCTGAAGGTTGAAGGCTATTTTGAAGTAGAGGAGGTGAAGTATTTAGTGTATGGATAAACCCTTTATCGTATTTGAGACAATCCTTATCCGTAGCTTTCCTATAAAGGTGAGCTTGGCATCATCCAATAAAGGCCCTTCTATCATCATGGTTTATCAAATCAATGCTATTTACCTATATATCTCTGAGCTCCCCCTTGCACATTACATCCCCATGATAATTATATTTCTTGTATATTGACTCTAGTGGAACAAATAAATTACCATCGATGCTCAAGAAGTTTGATGCAATTTAAATGAGTAGAACGCTTGCAAGTGATCCCCCTCGGTGTATGCTCCCCTTTGTTTGGGGAACCAAGGAATCAAGATATGAATGTGTGCTACAAAACAAAGTTAGTATACAATGCACACACACACACACATACACACGACACACACACACACATATATTTATACATATATAATATATATAAATATAATATTTGAAATAGTATATATATATTATATATATATATATATAAATATAGATATATATAGTAATAATATATAGCAAGACATTAGCAAGGAACTAGACATGCACTTTTAGGTGTTAGTATTCTAAAGTAAGGTCAAGTATCATATAGTGTCTCATTAAAATACACGACGATTAAGGTATGTCACAACTACACTACCACTACTCTCATTGGAGGGAGACGAAAATAATTTTCTTCATGACCTTTGGTTGATACAACATTAACAAGGTACATTTGATGTAGGAGAAGTCTTCTCCAATCTTCACTTTCAACTTTCTAAAGTAACCTTCTTAACTTCCACCCACCTTAGGAATCTTTACATCTCCAAGAAGATCCCTTCTTAGTGTCGATATTAGGTTTACACCCTTGATAGCTCAAATATATCATTACTTACTAGCACACCGACTACACTTGGTCTTGACACGTCTTCATAACAATCACCGCTCCTAGATACTACGAACTAAACATTAATCCCTTCGAGACACACTCGTTCCGAACAATACCGTAGGTATTTCTGCTTCGGAATGACTCGGTCATAACGACTCGCATGAGACTCTCTCCATGCAGTCGATAAGGATAGGGTTACTTGCATAAGTTTCCGTAGTAGGGTAAAAATATTTTCTTCTTTCGGAAGCTTGACCCAAACATTTATCTTGATTACCAAGCGTTTTAAGGGTGACGATTTATCCGACATAGCGTGGTTCTTCCTAAATTATGCATAGTTGATCAGGTTATGCATAATTGAGGACCAAACGACATCATGTCCTTCCTCGTCAAAACGTTTCTTTTCCATACGCTACATGCGTAAATTAATTCCAAGAAAATTTTCAAAGAGTAAAAATCAAATTATTTCAAAAGAAAGAAAAGAAGATAGCACCACCTTCCATTCTTATTATTTAAAAAGAAAAATGTTTTTTTTTGAAAAGAAAATTTTATTTGACACCATAGGGTCAGTTTATGAAATTTGAAAACACATTTTCCATGGTTTACACAAACAATTTATACAACATAGTCAATATGATTCGCGCAACGACATTTGTTCAACACACAAATTCGTTATTGCAATTCACAGTTTTAAAATCATCAAGTCACAAAACATCATTAGATACAGTTTGGTCAACGGTCACAGCAAGTTTCAAAAATAATACCCACTCATGGATTATGCAAGCAAGTAACATACACATGCGAAAGATTCGCCAATTGAAGTCACCCAACACTCGGGGTCAAATTAATCTCACACAAGCCGAGTGCCTCGGGGGTAACAACGACCTCCAGGCTTCACTCATAGTACAACCTATACAATGACATCTCCTCCTAACTCATAACCGAGAACAATTACAACAATTGTAATAGCAACGCCGAGAATAACATACATACATACCAATTTTTCCAAAAAGGGATACATCATTGGCTTTCAAAGCCAGTACATCCAACCGTAATGGTTCTAAGTTTCCAATACATAAACTACATATACATGAACTCTCCTAGAGTTCTAAATCAAAAGTAATAGCTAAAGAATGCACGATCACCACGCCGGTGACAAGATAAAACTCTGAGGCAATAATAATCCTCAATCCAATGGACCTAAATCTTGGAATCCTCCTACTTACTAGTACGTGGACGGTAAAAGTATGAGGTTTTCGTCTACGAAAAGCATTTTGAGTAAAATTTCCAAAAACATAGGGCCCACTGCCCAAGAAGTGTCAGAACCAAAGTGAAATTACCATTTTGCCCCTATTCTATCAAGGCTGCCTTTTTTCAAAATTTTATCGCTACACTAAATCGAGTGTATCTCCTAAACCGTGCGTCTGCAAAAGCCGAAATGACCCTCAATTCTAAGTTTGTTGAATATCTAGAATTTACAGTTTTACATATTTAGGTGTTGCTATATAAGTTTTTGAACTTATTACTCATTCAAATTCTGGTCTAAATTTTCTGACTAGTTTTGTCATTTTAGCGATATCTCATTCGTCGAGCGTCGATATGACTCCATCCGAATTCCTATATGTACCTGAGGGGTTTCTCTACCTCCTAGTCTAATTTCCTAGGTATTTATAGACTAAAAATATTTTGAAACGTATCCAATAAGCTGCTATCCCAAAGCAGTCCCCAAAGAAATTTTGACAAATTTTTGTGGTTTACGAAAATAAGCGTAAATTTTACATTTATTGATGCTTTTGATGTGAAACCAATTGGAGGTGATAGCCCTAAGAGTCTTCTACAGGTATCTAAATTTTCTTTTGAAAAGTTATTACAAAAACATGAAGTTATACTCATTTTCCCAAAAGTGTTCCAAATTTGACTAATTTTAGTAAAATGACGATATCTCACTCATCCGGAAGAGATAAAATTCTATTCAACTCACCACATGTACCTTAAACATGTACCAACATCTCAATTGGCCTTCCTAAGTGCCGTTAGTCCAAAAATAATTCACAATCGACCCCACAACCTGCTGGTTACAAACTGCCGCATAATCCATTTCGAAACCCAACCAAACACCATTTTAATTTCTCTAAACGCAAGATGTCTTTCTACATCCTAGTCTAATTTCCCAGGTCTTCATAGACCAAAAATATTTTGAAACATACCCAACAAGCTGCTATCCTAAAGCAATCCCCAAAGAAATTTTGATAAATTTTTGTAGCTTACGAAAATGAGCGAAATTTGAAATTCATTGATGCTTTTGATGTGAAACCAATTGGAGGTGATAGCCTTAAGAGTCTTCTACATGTACCTAAATTTTCTTTTGAAAAGTTATTACAAAAATATGGAGCTATATTTCTTTTCCCAATGGTATACCAGATTTGACTAGTTTTACAAAAATGACGGTATCTCACTCATCCGGAAGAGTTAAAATTTCATCCAACTCGCCACATGTACCTTAAACATGTACCAACATCTCAATTGGCTTTCTCCGGTGCCGTAAGAACAAAAATAATTCAAAAACGACCTCACAACCTGTTGGTTACAAACTGCCGTAAAATCCATTTCAAAATCCAACCAAACACCATTTAGTTCCTCCAAACACCAATACAAAGCCATACCCAATGACTTAACACTTTTCAAACACCAAAAACTCATAGATTTCCAGAATCAAACATTTCATGACTTACTAAGTAGAGGTCAATACGAGAGAGTCAAACGCAAACACCAACTTTATTCGAAAGTTCCAAAGATAGACATTTCCAAACGACATATTATGCGGGAGTAAGTTTATAACCGTTTTCCAAAACAATGAAGGTTCATGGGATGACATATAAAATTCATACTCCCATTAACAGGAAAATATCAAAATGATAGATTACGAAACAACATATGCGAATCAAAATCAATAAGAAGAGCGTTCAAATTTAAAATCAATTAGTAAAATTTTCAAGTGGGATCGAAAACTAAGTCGAGTCCCGACATCAAGAGATAAAAAAGTAAAGTTTGAGAAAAAGTTTCGAAGATAATCTTATAACAACGATGTTTTCATCACGTATCAAAATAATTTTTATCATATCACATCGAAATGTTTAAAGAAGTTAAACTCTTCGCAAGAAGCGAATATCAAGATATATATAATCGTATACCATAGAACGGATGCCGTATATATATCTATATACATATATATAATTATTACTTGTACCAAGTGTCAACCACTTGTTACGCACATAATATGCAATCAAATATATACCACATAAGGCTTCTAAGGATCAGGAGCAACACGCGCGCGGATATCGGACATCGGTGAAAGACTCGTGAAACTTTTCCAAAAACAGTTGTAGTCCAAGTTTTGTAAAACGACTTAGTTCACTACAACTCGTGCTCTGGTACCACTCTGTAACACCCTCAAACTACGATACGCAGCGGAATAAAACATTGGGGTGCTACTCCACAATACATGCACACGAGTCCCAGTAAACGTTCAAAGTTACGTTTATAAAACACAATTTCATCTATTAGAAAGATCAGAGTTACATAGGTCCCAATACCATTATAGAAATTATTTCTAAAAGTCACAACACGACTTGATTTCTAAAACACTTGTTTAGTTTATGACACTACTTCACCGAGACACCGTCCTTGATATCCGCGTTCCGTCCCATCCAGCCATCAACATCAATTAACCTGAGATACATGCTTAAAAACGTCAACAAAACGTTGAGTGAATTCATAGAGTTTACAATTAACACATAGAACGCATATTTTGGGTTCCACAAAACGTATAACGTTGGCTCGTAAGTCAAGTTATAAAAATAGTGATT
Organism: Tanacetum coccineum; assembly: GCA_026074375.1. Classification (NCBI taxonomy): domain Eukaryota; kingdom Viridiplantae; phylum Streptophyta; class Magnoliopsida; order Asterales; family Asteraceae; genus Tanacetum; species Tanacetum coccineum. Next base: position 33,518 of record BQNB010058284.1, read on the forward strand.
TCCAACTAAAGAGCCCGTGTACCGAAACTTAACACATTCATCCCGTAGGACGAAATCATGCTTACCTGTTTGTGTGTTTTTTTCGAAAAAAATTTATTTAAAAAGGAGTAATTAGGGATGGGGCGAAACATATAGTTTGATTTCTTCAGGTTGATAAATAACTTAATAAATTATAATAAAATATTCTTAAGTTTTAACCATAAATGTCGGGGCGGACTTCGAAGTAGAAGCGGATATATTATTTAGGGGGTGAACCCTTCTCGTTGTCAGTTTCGCCCTATTTGGATCTGTAGGGAGAGCACTTTGCTGCTCTCTTGTTTAAAATGATCTGTTGCGCTTTGTTCTAGGGCTCCAACTGGAGACGTGGGTGTTTCATGTTATGTATGCGTCCGCTTCTTGCACATCTCCTTTTTGTGGGTGAACACTATGCTGATTGGCAGGTTGCCCTTCCACCCGCAGGTCTACTTGCTGTCTTCTTGTGTTGCTCTTCGTGCGAGTGTGATAACCTTTTGTCGTGGTCCTGCTAAATGACACTCACACATCTTCCGCACTCGTAGTGCTATACAAGTCGTAATACGAGCGTGTTGCTATGTATGTTGCACGAACTCTGCATGAATTTGTAATCTCTTCATGAGTTACACCGCTCCCTCTTTTAACAGACTACCAGCGCGGTTTACTGTGATAACGCTTAGTTGCAGTAGATCATATGTCAGCCACTACTACTCAGTTCAATTCTCCCAACGCACCAAGTGTGTATTGTCGATTGCTCTAAGATCATCCAGCGCGCGAGCGCGCTTGATATGGTTAACTCGCTGGCGCGCATGGTCGCGGTTACGTTTTCATGCTTCATCAGTGTATATTATTAAGTTTATGCTGATATCTTCACAAAGGTCTTCCCTCAGCTTTGTTTGAAGATTTTGTCGCTCCTGTGTTGAGCGTACGACCTCTGTCTTCGCTTCTCACTAACTGTATAGGTGGGCGTTAGTTAGTGTCTGAACATTGAAAGTCAAGGCAAGCTATTCAATGTACATTCAAGTTCTATGCAAGACAATTAGTACAGAGCAACTAGCTACATTTATTATGTGAGTAATTAGTAATATTGCCTAAGCCCATTGGTTAATCATTTCACGATTGTTATATTTGTAATTCATATATATTGGATATTGATTGGTGATAATAATAGTTCGTAGGAATCAAATTAGCCCCCCTCCCTTTTTATATGTGACGATTGTAAAAAAATATTAAATATCACCACATGGATTTTGAGTGCAATTGTGTTTCGCGGGTTTAATCGATGCTAGATAAAGATTATGTGATCGCATACTCTGTTTATGGTGTAGTTTGGGATCCGTATTGTTACTGTTTAAAAAATATAGTGAATTTCCCTATAATTTACACTACTTAGAAATATATGGTCAATCTACATATTTACATTGATCAAGGACATGTCACGTGTTCTTTATGACGATGCTATATGCTGGAGACTTCTTATTGTATATTATGGGGAGTGTGTTATATTGTAGAACTAATTTTATGTATAGAAACTTTACATGAAACTCCATTTTACAGTTATATGGGCCCTTTATTTTTGATCAATGATTGGTAACTCAGATGAGTCATTAATGAATAGAGATCTAGAAAACTGTAACTATACCTGTTTTCAATTAAATGTGAGAAAATAGGGTATTTAATGGGAATGTAGCATCTATAGTGTTTTCAATATATCCTGATGTCATAATTGTAATGTTAAATATAACACACATCTTGGTTGCTCTGTCCTCTTCTATTAGATCAAAGTCTCTGTCTCTCTTCCTAAGGTTTATACACGAGAAGAAATAAACGAACGATATAACAATTATCTTTCTGTACATAACTCGTCTTTATAATCAATCCATGAGTATGTCGATTTTCATTCGATTTAATTTCAGATTTTATATCGAGTTGCTACTTATGTTTTATGTTATGTAATTTATGTTGATTGTATTGGGGAATGAAGTAAAAATATGTAATATGGTCTGAAGTGATTATGATAAATCGTGTAGCTTTTCGCTTAGTCTTAATCTCATTAGTCTTATTTTGAGTTATTTTAGTTGATTTATTGGGGGTGTGAGATCGTATGTGTTTGGTGTTTAGATCTGGTTTAACTTGTATATGTTTACATCGGATATAACTTGTAAAGGTTTCGTATAGATGAGACTTTTGAAAGTAAGCATTTCTGACTTTATATTTTTATTGGGTTTGAAAATATTTTTTTAGTAGAACAAGTGATGACTACACAATTGTACGCAAGAAACATATGTAAAATTAAAATATAAAAAACATATATGCATTTTTTTTTGAAAACATATATGTTAAAAGACAAATATAAAATTAATATTTTTTTTCAAAAAGTACATGATTTTAAAAACTTTTTTTAAATTAAAAAATTCCAAAAAAGTGAAATTGTGTTTTACTATTAATTATACTAAATTTTTTATGATTTTAAAACATGTATACTGACAAAAAAATACAAAAGAAGAAAAAAAGTATTATTTTTAATTCCTAAAGTTTAGGAATTAATAAAAAACGTTTTTAATTAAAAAATTGTAAAAAATATATATTTTTTTAAATTCCGAAAAATAAATGATTTAAAAACGTTTTTTATTTAAAAAATAGAAAAAAATAAAAAATACTAGCCGTGTATAAATAAAGTCAATGGTCAACATTCAACATTCATTAAAAGTCAAGACATTTATTAGTCATTAATTTGTCAGTATGTAAAATATGTAATCGTAGTTCATATATCCCACCTAGCCATCCTTAGAAATATTCACCACACCAACCAAAGTGATTATATACATTTAAAAAAGAGAAATGCTACATCCACCAAAATTTTACAAAAAATTATCCACATAATGACATGGCATGTGAGTTGGACCAATCATTTTCATCACCAATATTTGCATAACAAGTGTATGTGTGGATTTCTTTTTGTAAATCTTTTGTGAATGTAGCATTGATCTTTAAAGAATACATAAAAGCATGCACATATGTTTTAGTGAATTTGATGAGAGCGTGCACGTGTGTTTTTTGTGAAAAGACACTTAGTTTATATGACTTTATTATTTTAGATTAGTCATGAACTGATTGGGATTTAATTTTTTGTTTCGAGACACGTTTTGTGTTTTTTGTGCTTTAGTCATGAAGTTTATGTGGTCATTGCAGATATACATGTTTTTAGAAGGCGTGCACATATGTTATAATGAATTTGACGAGAGCGTGCATAGCGTACACGTATGTTCGTGAAAGAGTACACATATGTTCTTAGAAGAGTGCATATGTGTTTTTGGAAGGGTACTCATATGTTCTAATAAAGTTGATGAGAAAGTGAAGCGTGCACGTATGTTCGTGGAAGAGTACACATATGTTCTTAAGAGTGCATATGTGTTTTTGGAAGGGTACTCGTGTGTTCTAACAAATTTGATGAGAAAGTGAAGCGTGCACGCATGTTCGTGGAAAAGTGCACATATATTTTTTGAATGACGTGTATATTTTTAACAAGATACATTTATATTTGAATTGTTTTTCATTTTGTATCAAATTTTATGTATATTATTTATGTTTTGGTTTGTTATAAATTTAGAGATTACATGTACATGATTATGTTTTTGGTTATAAGTTTAAAATATTATATATGCAATAAACATTTTTTTAGTGGAAAAAGTGATGACTACACAATTGTACGCAAGAAACATATGTAAAATTAAAATATAAAAAAAAGCATATATTCTTTTTGTTTGAAAACATGTATGTTAAAAGACCAATATAAAATTAAAAAAAATAATTTCAAAAAGTACATGATTTTAAAAATGTTTTTTAAATAAAAAATTTAAAAAAAGAGAAATTGCGTTTTACTATTAATAATACTAAATTTTTATTGATTTTAAAACATGTGTACTGACTAAAAAATGCAAAAGAAGAAAAAAAGTATTATTTTTTAATTCCTAAATTTTAGGAATTAATAAAAAACGTTTTTTTATTAAAAAAGTGTAAAAAAAAATTTTAAATTCCGAAAAATAAGTGATTTTAAAAACGTTTTTTATTTAAAAAATATAAAAAAAGTAAAAAATATTAGCCGTGTATAAATAAAGTAAACGGTCAACATTCATTAAAAGTCAAGACATTTATTAGTCATTAATTTGTATTGGCATAAAAATATGATTGACTAATATACCATTTTCAATTAAATGAAAAAACATTTTAATATTTACTATATATGATTGGTTGAAAAGAGATTTGTAAAGTTATGCGCTTAAAATAGG
>BQNB010058285.1:0-37818 GCA_026074375.1 Tanacetum coccineum
ATGGTAGGAAGATAATAACTTAAGTAGAATCAAAAATTTTGAGCCGGAACAAGAAAAATAACACCCTATAGATTAACTAATATATCTGGATATAGTATATATAAAATACTAGGCAAATCCAAACTCTTCACCCTTGACCAAGGTAAAAAGTCAAGACCTACCTAGAAATAAAGAATATAAGAGAATCAATGATCCAAAACTGCTGAATTTAAAAAATCGTTTTTAGCCAAAACTCAAAACAAGAAAGTTGTCCGGGACATGTTTTTAAGCAACTTTAATAAAGGCACCTTATAAAAATAAGCACTCAATAAGCCCCAAAAAGCCAAATAAGCTGCTGATTGCAGAAAGTTAAGGTTTGGACTTACTTTTAGTAAATAAGCTGTAAAAAGCTCAAAATTAAACCAAAATGAAAAAGGAAAGATGTTTTGGAAAGCTTATATGTTGCTTAATCTGATTCCAAAAAGCCTTTTCAACCAAAAACAACTTAACTCAACTCAATTTGCATCAAAATATAGTAAACTCTAACTTTTTCTAAAATAAGCCAAAATGAAAATAAGCTAAAATCTAAAATAAGCCAAACTGAAGAGTGTGATTTTGGAAATAAGCTCACTAATGAGTCCTTATTAAGCTCACCTATTCACTTTTTTAAATAAGCCATTTGAATAAGCACAAATGACTAAACTACTATTTTTTTGATTTTACTGAACGAGGATAGGAGATGGAGAGAGAGACTCAATAGAATTATGAAGTTCTTCCGGAGGGCGAGGAGATGAATTGTCATATAACAATCCTTCAACAAACCAAATTTTTTTCTCCGGATCAAAACTGGCTTTATCAATTCCCGGTGGAATTGAATCGAGGAAGATGAGTTCACCGGCGAACTCATCGAGAAGAGAATCGATCTTTGGAGAAGAATCAATTGAAATGTCTCGATTTAGCATAGATTCTAAAAGATCGGATTCGGCATCAAAAGGATCAATTCCCGGTGGAATTGAATTGATGCTATCAAACACCTCATCATCAATTTGATCTACCTTAGTGGAGACGATTTCATCATCAAGATCAAAAAAAAGATTAGAGAAAATTTTGAAATTTTTCATTGAAGTGTCCTTTTTAGAAAATGACTCGTCATCACTATTGGTGGAATCATCATTAGCGTCAAAAAGAGGGTTCGAGAAAGTGATGGAATCATCACACAAGGGCATATCACACTCACCGTCGGATAACTCCTCAGACTCAATTGGGGTTGGGACAAGGTCCTCGACACTAGACTTTATGAATTCGTCCGATTCCGTTTCCGGAATAATGTCAAGATGCTCGTCCCCCATTATGAGAGAGTCTGTGACAGGTGAGTCGGGTGTGACTGCGGTAGAACATGTCATGAGATATTTTTGTGCAAAAGAATACTCATCGTCATCATCATCATAAGACGAGGTAGGCAAATTCCAACTTGGATGATTAATAAATTCTGCCAACTCCTCGTTTATACTTTGCAAATCTTGAAGAAGTTTGCTAAGCAATTCTTGTGCCTCCTCGGATTGAGCATGCTTAATTTTAAAAAAATTATCCCACGCTTGCATTAAAACCTTTGGTGTTTTCTGAAAAGAAATACGATTAAACTTCTTTAGAAAGCTTTCTATTGATTTCATAAGGTCTTCTCGGGCTTGCAAAGCTTCCATGCTCGATTCATGAGGAGGTTGATGAATGACGGGAAACTGCGGGGGCTCAATTTGGTCAAAACCGGAATTTATCGGTTGGCATTGAAAAGTCTCGTGAGGACCCCCGCAGTTGGATGAATTTTGTGGAAAATTAAAGTCTTGATTGTAACATGGGTCCTGATTGTAAACAAACGGAACCTGTGATTGGCAATCGTAACCAAAATGAGCATCATTTCCACATAACTCACAAGTATACGTCTCGTGCTGGGGCTGTGGAGGGTGGTCAGAAAAATTTTGAGGATCATTGAAAGAAGGCAGAATATGAACGAATGTTCCAGAATTGCAAAACGAACAAAATTCATCATTGAGATGTAACCCACACCTCGCACAAGTACAATGTGGGCAGCGAAAATTTACCCACAGACTTCCACAATCATGACACACGATTGACGACATTAGAATTAAACAATTAGAGGGTTAAAAAAAAGAATTAAACGGAATAGAAGAAAAAGAAGATTGTTTTTTCATTTTTGGAGTTTTTAATTTTTTTGATTTTTCAATTTTTATGATAAACGGACAAGAACCTAAAACTAGACAACTTGAACCAAATAGTCAAAATACTTCACGGTAGCTCCCAATTCGAAAAACGCACAAGCGAGCGGAGGAGAGTGATAGCGCGAAGCTTATATCTCCTTTCGGGTCGTAGTTCCTTGGAACAACCCTCCTTATACCCACCGTCTAGTTTGTTAATCGAATCGAGGTGAGCCGTACCTCGTAAGTGATACAAATGGTAAGTCTTTAAATCTTTTGTTCGAGTGGGAACTCACTAGTTCACCGGAAATTATGATAATACCTCAATTGAGAATATTATATTTTGGTATTTTTACCAATTTATGTATTTTATTTCTTGTTTATGGACAATTTTTTTATATTTTTGATTTTTTTTTTAGATTTATATGATATGTACTAGTAAAAAGAAAAGAAAAATATTTTTGTGTTTTTTAAGATGATATATTCACAATAAGACAAACTTAAATCAAACGTAGGATAACAATCGTAGCACTAGCCTCCCCGGCAGCGGCGCCAAAAATTGGTTCTCGCAATATAGTATATATAAAATACTAGGCAAATCCAAACTCTTCACCCTTGACCAAGGTAAAAAGTCAAGACCTACCTAGAAATAAAATATATAAGAGAATCAATGATAAAAAGATTCCGGAAGTATGATTCCCGGGTCGTATGTCCCAACGAGGCTGCAATTGAAAGTTGATCTTGGTTTGATTTAGATTGAGTGAGAATGATTTTGATTGATTATAAGTCCTAACAACTACGGGAAGCAAAATTAGGTATAAGGAATCCCTAAATTACAATCTAATGGAACAAAACCTAAAACGGACATGCAAAAAAAAAAAAATAATAATAATTGCACTACCAGCAGGAAAAATGCACTACCAGCAGAAACGGTACACTACCAGCAGGAACGATACACTACCAGCAGGAACGACAACACTACCAGCAGAAACGAGGCTCCAAAACTGCTGATTTTAAAAAATCGTTTTTAGCCAAAACTCAAAACACGAAAGTTGTCCGGGACATGTTTTTAAGCAACTTTAATAAAGGCACCTTATAAAAATAAGCACTCAATAAGCCCCAAAAAGCCAAAAGAGCTGCTGATTGCAGAAAGTGGTAGAAACGAGGCTCCAAAACTGCTGATTTTAAAAAATCGTTTTTAGCCAAAACTCAAAACACGAAAGTTGTCCGGGACATGTTTTTAAGCAACTTTAATAAAGGCACCTTATAAAAATAAGCACTTAATAAGCCCCGAAAAGCCAAATAAGCTGCTGATTGCAGAAAGTTAAGGTTTGGACTTACTTTTAGTAAATAAGCTGTAAAAAGCTCAAAATTAAACCAAAATGAAAAAGGAAAGATGTTTTGGAAAGCTTATATGTTGCTTAATCTGATTCCAAAAAGCCTTTTCAACCAAAAACAACTTAACTCAACTCAATTTGCATCAAAATATAGTAAACTCTAACTTTTTCTAAAATAAGCCAAAATGAAAATAAGCTAAAATCCTAAATAAGCCAAACTGAAAAGTGTGCTTTTGGAAATAAGCTCACTAATGAGTCCTTATTAAGCCCACCTATTCACTTTTTTAAATAAGCCATTTGAATAAGCACAATAAGCACAAATGACTAAACTACTATTTTTTTGATTTTACTGAAAATAAGCACTTTTGAGCTTAAAAATGAGCAAGCAATTGGATTCTTATGATGATATAAGCTAAAAACAGATTGAGATTTAAGCTCAATGAACAATAATTAAGACTCAAAAGATATTTTGAAACACTAAATAAGCCAGAATGAGCTTATGAAAAAGCTAATTATCCCTTTTTTTAACTCTCATGCAGATTCTAACTTAAACTTTAAAACACATTTGCACATTACAACAACACTTACCCAATGCATATAAACACTTAAAATTAATATGCAAACAAAGCTTAATATCTACTTTAAGCTAAAACTCAAAAATAAGCACTTCTACTTAAGCAAAATTCAACAGGTTCACAAATAAGCTAATATAAACTTGGAAATTGAAATTCAACAAATAAAAACTTGATTAAACAGCTTATAAGACCTAAATATAGCTAAATGAAATTTATCAAATGACCACAACCCATTCAAGAGCCAAAATGACCCATTTTCAGCCTTGACCCAAACACCCCTTTAAGATTATGAAATCCATTTTTAAAACTAATTTTAAGAGATTTAGGCCAAAGCTTTTAAAGACAAATGATTATATGAACATATTAAGCACTAATGAACCATTTTCAACAGAAATTAAGCACTTAGATAAGCTGAATAAGCAAAAGGCAATTTTAGCTAAAAATGACATATTAAAAGAACAAGTATAAATAAATGATACAAAAGCTTAAAAAAATTAAGCATATATTAACACTATTAAGCAAGATAAGACAGAAATAAACAATAATAAGCAATGCTACAGTAACCTTAAAGAAAAGTGCAAGAATTAAATAAGAGACTTACAATGAACCTCTAGCTAAACAAGAGGAACCCAAAAGGGCAGCTATAAGCTCCCTAGTTACTGTAGAAGAAGCTGCAGTAGCTGCATTATATCCTAGTCCCTTTTTAAACTTGTCAATTACTTGACATTCTAGTATTTCATTTAAAGACTTGGATGAATTTTGAAACTTTTCTAATGTTTGTTTTAACTGATCTCTTTCTGCTTCAGCTTTTTCCAAATTCAATTTATATACATCTAAGGCATTATCTCTTAGTCTAACCTCAAGTTTTAAGACATTTATGCTATCTTCTAACACAGTCTCATTTTTCTTATAGTGAACTAGTCTAGCTTCTACTGATTCTAAACCTGCTTTATAAGAAACTAAGTTAAATTGAGACTTTTTGTAATCAGAAGACAAATTATCATATTGTTCTTTAAGAGAAGCATAAGCTTTTACACATGTTTTAGAACAAGAATCTACCTCAGATTCTGAACTAGAAGAGCTTCCAGAGGATGTAAATGCCATCAATGCATGATTTGTTGGTTGTTCTTCTTCAGCTTGGTAGCTCCAATCATATCCTCCAATTCCATCTTGAGCTATCAAGGCATTCTGAGTAGGAGTCTCCACTGCAATAGTTCTTGTATTATTTTCTCTTCCTTTGAACTCCTGATTTCTTGGAAACCTACATTCTCTGGCAAAGTGCCCATGTTTATGACAGTTGAAGCATTCCACTTTTGACTTGTCAAAACCAACTCTTTGACCATTTATGTTCAGCTTCTTCCCAGTTCTTTTGATAAATCTTCTTGCTCTGATTGTCAGCATGGCCATCTCCCATTGAAGATCCATTTCTTCCAAATCATCAGGATGAAGTTGTTCCAGATCTTCTTGAGAAAGTTGAGGACAGTTGGGTTGACTTGCAAGGAAGGCACAAATCACAGCATCACAAAGATTATCCAGACATACAGTGTTACTACCATTATGATGAGTATGAGTAGTACTTTGAGTAGTACTAATTTCATGAGAAGAATCATCTGCCTTGTGAGTGTTGTTTGTGTTATTAGTGCTGTTAGAGACAAAGGCCACATTCTGTGTATTTTGACTTGTGCTTGATGAACCTGTTAATTCAGGTTCATATATCTTCAGATTATTATACAAGTCATCTAAGCTGATGGTTTCAATCTCTGCCTTGTTTCTCCAAATTAGAGCATGATACTTCCATTCAGATGGAAGACTTCTCAGCAACTTTAAGTTCATATCTTCTTGATTGATCACTTCTCCTTGGATCTCCAACTGTCCAATGAGTTTTTGTAACCTATCAAAGGTTTGATCTATTGATTCAGAACTTAATGCAGCAAAGTTCTCATATTGTGGATTGAGAAGTGTCCTCTGAATCTTTTTGGACTCCTTGTTCCCTCCATACCTTTTCTCTATAGCCTCCATTAGCAGCTTTGCATCTTGATATGTGTGGAACTTCAGTTGGTCTTTGTTTGGAAGTGCCATCAACTGGGTTGCTCTTGCTTTCATTTCATTCCTTTTCTCTTGTTTTTCTTCATCAGAGGTTGGTTCATATTCCTGCTCAACTGTTCCAACCATCCTTTTAAGCACTATGTTTCCATTCTTGATTACTTACCATAGAGAGTAGTCAGTCATCAGGAAGTATTGTTATATCCTCATAAGCCAGAGGTCATAGTCTCATGGGTTAAGAAGAGGCAGTCTTGCAGTCAGATTATTGTTTGTAGTGGTTCCTACCTCCAACTTGTCAAAAAATAGATCTTGAAGAAGAGGTTGATTCTTCTTATTCAAAGCTTCACAACTCGCTCTGATACCACTTGATGGTCCTTAAAATCGATCTTGTCCTCCTTAGCTTGATGTAAGGTTAGCAACTTTGGATAAATCCCAAACTACTATGACAGAAACTTTGATTATTGAATATCAAATACTATGCAGAATCTAGTATTATATTAAGAAGAATAATAACAATAGAATAGAAAACAATAAAACAGTAAAAAAAACTTCCAGCCTCAATTATATTAACGAACACTCTGAATTAGTGTTAGGGTTTACAAAACCTTGAAGCTCTAAGAATTCTATGAAAAACTGCTATGAGAACTGGTATATTTTTCTATACCCTAGGACTTCCTTTTATACATTAAGGAGTCCTACACGGTTTACAATACCTTCCTAACTTATCATAATCATTTCTATAATTACAGACAATCACATCTTTTACAAATATAACTTTAAAACTTATCTTCATAGGTACTCTTGTTTTCCACACACGCTTTATCTTTTTAATCTGTCTTTATCCTCTTGACAGTAGTAAGTCTTCAACCAGTTGTAAGTCAGCAACAGTTGTATCTTTATAACCAGCAGCACTAACTGAGCATAAGCAGTAGTAAGTACCAGCAATACTAATCTTTATGCTAACAGTTGTAACTTTACTCTAGCAGTACTAAGTTATACTAACAGTAATAACTTTTGTACTAGCAGCATTAATAACTTAGCATATTTTTAGTCTTCAACTCTGAGCAGTCTTAACTTTTACTAGCAGTAGTAACTTCACACTAATAGTACTAATATTATACTAACAGTAGTAACTAGCAGTAGTAACTTTATACTACCAGTACTAACTACTTAGTATAATTTCCATTATGTACCTGTGCAGTAGAAACCTTAAGTGTCTTTGAAGTCTTTCAAGTCTCAACATAATTGTTTATCCATCAAGAGAGGTGAATTTTCTAAATTTCCAAAATAAGTTTGTCTTGACATCTTGAATGTTGAGGGATTCACCTTGTTGTAGCCTTTCGATAGCTTCCCACATTTCTGGAGCTGTCTAGCATGCATTAACAGTTGAGTGTATTTCATCTCCAATTCCAGTCAATATCAAATGAATTGCTTCCTTTTTTGATTCATAATGATCTTTGTTTTTAGGTGACATAGTTGAGACTGTCTCAACTGTTGTTCGTTCTGGAACTTCTGTAGAATTCTTTGTTGTAGGAACAGCTGGGATTGTGATAGTAGTTGGTTGGTATGGACCTTCTAAAATGCATTTCCTCAAGGCAGTGAAGAATCTTAGAAAAAACGCAGTGAAGAATCTTAGACAAAACGGAGTGAAGAGTCTTAGACAAAACGCAGTGAAGAGTCTTAGACAAAACGCAGTGAAGAGTCTTAGACAAAACGCAGTGAAGAGTCTTAGACAAAACGCAATGAAGATACTTAGACAAAACGCAGTCAAGAAATGAGTTGAGCAGAGTTCCTCCTAGGCAAAACGCAGTATTGGTCTTCAAATTAGGCAAAACGTAGTAGACAAATCGCAACCTGTAAAATCAACCAAAACGCAGAGACAAAACGGAGAGACAAAACGCAGTAGTCAAAATGCAGTCCCTAATGAGACAAAACGCAGTACTGTTGTCCTTTACTAAATGACAAAACGCAATGTCCTTTTTCTAACAAAACGCAAGAGACAAAACGCAATGAAGAATTTTTCCAGAGAGACAAAACGCAGTGATGAAAAACATTACTTTTTCACCTAAAAACACCTAAAAATCACCCTTTTGAACGTTTTTGCTTGGTTTGTTTTGCACAACTTGATCCTAGAAGGATATAACAACAATAAAAACACCAACTTTAACACCACAATCGTGAGAATCAAAGAGTGTCAAGAATGAGACCATAAACCTTCAAAAACCAAACTTTTGATCGAATCTAACCAAGAAAACACCCACGCAATCTAGCTAATCATCCCATGAGCTCTGATGCCAAATGTCGGAGCCACACAAATCACTTACACAATCATATTTGGTTACTTGGATTAAACAAGAAAATAAGATGAGATGATAAGAACAATTGTAGAGAGAGAAACAAGAGAAAAAATAGATGGTTGATTACAAGAGTAAAATACAAATGAGACCAACACCCTCTCCATCCTTGGAGAGGGGTATTTATACTTGTCCATAGGCCAGCCACTATTGGGCTTATTGGGCCGTATGGATTTGTTCTTGGGCCGGGCGCGGGTTTACTTGGGCTTTTAAGCCCGTAACACGTGACATATTAGATTACATTAAATGAGCCCGATTCCCATTCTAGCCTATTTCAACATTAATATATAAATGACTGAGACCTAATATTCCTAATGAACGAACTTCTCGTTTGACTCAATATTTTTGAGGCTAACACCTAACATGAAGGCAAAATTCGCCACTTATGACAGTAAATGCTTAACGTGTGCCAAGGTTAAGGCCAAATATCAGAAACCATCTGGTTATTGGTACAACTAGAGATTCCTCGGTGGAAATGGGAAAATATTACTATGGATTTCGTAACTAAGCTGCCAAAGACGGTAAGCGATCAAGACACCATCTGGGTTATAGTTGATCGACTCACTAAGTCTGCTCATTTCCTGCCCATAAAGGAAAAAGACTCAATGGAGAAATTGATAGGACAATATTTAAAGGAAGTAGTCTTGAGGCATAGAGTGCCAGTCTTGATCATTTCCGACCGTGATGGCAGATTCACGTCACACTTCTGGATTTTACTTCAAAAAGCCTATGTACTCGACTGGATATGAGTATATCTTATCATCCACATATTGATGGTCAAAGTGAGAGGACCATTCAGACATTAGAAGACATGTTATGCGCATGTGTGATGTGTTGGTAGAAATATTACGATATTTAATCTATACATTCTCTTTATGTTTTGGTGATGACAAACATGTAACTAACACATAACGTAAAGTGCTCAAGTTACTTGTAATCACAAATCATCAATGCACTTATACGTCAACATCTATCGACGTCTCAAGTCTGCTTTAACAACAAATATAAGTTTGCACCCGACGTAAATCACTAAAGGTATGAACAAACAAACATTAAATTTGTTGGATGATCAAAGAAATAATTTTTGTCCTAAACTTTAAATTTTTATAAATGTAACAAAAGGTTTTTACAAAAATAATTAGACAAAGTATTTTTGAAAATATAAGAAATGTTTTAATTCAAATTAAATATTTGAATTCAAATTTTCACCCTAAAAACAGAAAAATCTGCCTTAGATAAACCTTCCTTAGAAAAGGACAAAATAGGAGCGTTTGTAAAGAGGGCAACCCCCTTAAATATATGGGTGGCCCCCTTAGTGATAAGGGGGCCGGCCTAGGAGCTAAGGGGTCCGGTATGTTTTTTGGTCTGAAACTTTGCCTATAAATAGTGGACTGTTCCCACAGATTTTTTCACCTCTTTGCACACAGCTTTTCTCAGATCTAAACCTTTCTACCAAACCTTTTTCTTTGATCACTTAACTTGTTATAAGTTTGTTTAAATGTGATACAATCATCTATTCCTCTAAGTGAAAGAGAAGAACTCTCCCTATCGTCAAGATACGAAGTTATGTAGTTTAGTTAGTGCATTCGTGGCATGCCTTACATTCACAGTGCATAGATTGAGTCTATGTATTCCAAACTTGTGTAATAGATAGATCATAGAGAGAATAGATAGATCGGGGTGATTGTGTTAGTGTTTAGGTGAAGTAAATGGTTGATAGTGTGGTTAGTGTTTTAGTCCTCATAATACAAAGTTTGTGGTAGATTGGTTCTAGCTAAGATTAGAACTCGACATTTAACTTAGTGTCAGAAAACATTAAAAGTGATGTTGTGTGGTTTGTTATGTTAGGCCATAAACATAACGAGTTTGGTTGTACCCGAAGAAGAACTCGACATCTAGCTTAGTGTTAGAAAATAATGTAAGCAATGTTGTATGGTTTTCTCTACCGAGAAGGGAGCTTGTTGACTAGTGAAGTAACTCTCGAGTTGGGTACTCGGGGAGTGGAGTAGGGCGAAGAGCAGCTTCGTGACCGAACCACAATAAATCATCATGTCCGGTTTGCAATTTCTTTTACCTTTCGCTTTACATCTTTATTTACCTTATCGGCTTACATTTATATTAGCATTAGATCTATATGTGTGTTGATTATTGCTTATATTGTTTAGATGATGATTGTGTTATGGATAGAAGTTAGTATTGTGATTATGTTTATATTGCTATGACATGTTCTAATGAATATATATGTATTATTCACACTTCTCATATTGCGTTCAACTTGATCGATAATTTGATACAAAACGTTTTAAGTTTTTAAATGGAAACGTATTCACCCCCCCCCCCTCCTATGATTTACACATGATGGATTTTGGAAAAGGTTGGGATAGATACCTACCATTAATAAAATTTTCGTACAACAATAGCTATCATACGAGCATTAAGGTTGCACTATTCGAGGCATTGTATTGTCGTAAATGCCGATCACCCATCTGCTAGGCTAAAGTTAGAGATAGTCAGATAACTGCTCCAGAAATTATCGTGAGACAACAAAAAAGATTATTCAAATTAAGAGCCAAATCCAAGCCGCCCATGACCGCCAAAAGAGTTATGCTGATGTGAGAGGAAAACCCCTTGAGTTTCAAGTGGGAGATAGAGTCATGCTAAAAGTATTGCCATGGAAAGGGGTGATACGTTTTGGCAAACGCAAAAAGCTAAACCCGCGCTATATTGGACCCTACAAGATTCTTGCCAAAGTTGGAACCGTTGCCTACAGACTCGAACTTCCAGAACAGGTAAGCCGTGTTCATAGTACATTTCACGTGTCAAACCTGAAGAAATGCTTATCCGATGACTCGCTCGTTATTCCTCTAGATGAAATTCATATTGATGACAAGCTTTACTTTATCGAGGAACCGGTTAAGATCATGGATCGTGAAGTCAAACGTTTGAAGCAAAGTCGTATTCCTATCGTTCAGGTTCATTGGAACTCGAAAAGAGGTCTTGAGTTTACATGGGAACGCGAGGACCAAATGCAGAAAAAGTATCCTCGTCTCTTCGCTAACCCTGCGTCTACGTCAAATGCTACGGCTTAAGCTTTGAGGACAAATCTCTTTTAACGAGGGATGGATGTGTCACCCCGTAAATTTCTAGGTCATCATCTTTGACATTTTCGTATGTCAGTTTGACTTTATTTAATTACGTGATGAATTGACCGTTAACCGGGAAGTATTCCCGCGCGTATTTCAAAAACATCATTTGGACGCGTATCGACTTGTTACTTAGCATGGACTTTAGTATTCAGCCACGTTTTCATTCTTTTTGCAAGAACATGTTGGAATAAATTAAATTTTTGTTATCAAGAGGTTTACGTTTTTGTTTTACTAGAATCCATCGTTTCATAACTTGCTTTTGTATGCAAGCTTGAAATTAAATCAAAGTCTAGAATCATCCATCATGAAATATTCAAAAAAAACCTTGTCCCCTCCCCCCTTTGTCGTCCTAGCGTCGTCCACCCCAAGCCAAGACAACATTCCCCTTATTTTGCTAACATGTCTCCTCATGGTACACTAGATATTTTCTAAACCTTGGATGCCATTTTGGATGAATAAATAAAGGGTCTAGGTACATGCATTTCATTCATTCACTTATCGTTCCTTCTCTCTAAAGAAAACACACAAGAAATTTTTTCTCTCATTTCCTTCTGATGTGTTGTCGTGTAGGGTCGATTATTTGATTATCAAGTTTTAAATGTATATTTATATGAAAAACCTAAAACAACACTTTAACGAGCAGTGTACCCGGTCAAGATGGAGTTCGCGGTAAGTATGGTATCGAACACTAAGAGTAGAAATTAATCCATTATTCTATCCGTATTTTAATTAGTTTATTTACCGGTTAAACCTATGCTATGTACGTTGTCTAATGATATGGGGGTTTTCAGCCTGAGAGACTGGCACAGGTTTGGTGGAACAAATACCAATTCAATACATAATAAACACAAAAGAAGAAAATTAGAAGATAGAAAAGCGGTACAAGCCAAATGATAAAAAACTGTATTAGCCATATTAAATCTGGTTCAATGCTGGTATGTTTGTTTTAGTGCAATAATTTACTTATCTCGAAGCGGCATATCATTCTTAAGACTTAGGCGGAACATCATCCTAAGACCTAGACACGATTAATCCTGTCACAATTAAACGCATCCGCATAAATAATCCTTTAGTTTAATTATAATCTATCTAAGAGAATTAAAGCAGTGGTGATCATGTTAAAACCCTAGCCCAACGGGACTTTACCCACTTATTGTTTGATGGTGTTTTATATACTGGTAGTCCACTATTCCAATATTTATCCGTAAATTAAGAGCATGATTGTTGAAACATAAACAGGTCACATACTGGTCCAACTAAGCTCATAATTCAAAGACAAAGACAGAACGTTATTTGTGATCCTATTGGTCCAGACATATGAAACACGATATGGAGAGCTATCCCGGTACCTAGATTACTTGGACTATATCACTAGATCCAGTTGAATGATAGGTCGCATATTCAAACACATAAACAAGTATGAGGTGATAAACATAATTAAACAATCAACGATAAATTAAGAAATCGATTTTTAAAACAAACCAAACATTAAACTTTCATTAAGATGGCTACACAACCATTGTAATTATACAAGCGTAATCAAACAATTAAAAATCAAACTATTAAGAGAGTAAAAATTACACGATGTCTTCTATGGATTCGTGATCAATGCTTGATCTTGGTGGCTGATCTTCTCTTTTAAAATTCGTCTTTAGTGAGCATGGTATAAAGAATACGATATTGCACACTAAAAACTCATTTTTGAGTCTTCTATTTATAGTGTCTGAAAAAGACTCGATACGCCGTATCCAGCAAGGTAAATACGGCGTATTGGGCTGGATTCCTTAGAGTGCGCGCTACGTTCGTAATAAATCTTTGATATCATTCCCAATTTACTTAATTTACTGTATATTCGAATAGTTATCTTCGTGGATATGGCGTATGTAGACAGAGTGAATACGCCGTATTGGGAATTGGTCAAACGCATTTTCTTGTGAAGTCTTGGCGCAGATACGCCGTATCTCTTTAGTTGGATACGGCGTATTGGTGAAATTTTAGCAATCTTCAAATATCTTCGTTTTAGCTCCAAATTATGCGCCTTTTAGCTCGTCTTCACAAAACACTCCTGAATTACTGCATTTATCAACTTTGAAGCAATTAAGTACCAAATAATGCAATAATTATATAAAAGTGGGCAAAACAGATGGGATAAATGATATAATAAAGTGACGTTATTTGATGTCATCAAATATCCCCCCACTTGAATCCTACTTGTCCTCAAGTAGACTTTAGAAAAAGTTTCGGTTTATGAAAATGTGTCCTAACCGAAGTTGAGGATTTTCCGTTTAAGCATCGTTTTGTCCTAATCACCTGTACATAACCAAGCTCCTCACGAAATATAGAAATGGAATCACTCATATCACTCAACTAATCTAGGATGCAACATTTAAGTAGTACGCTCAATTGCTCGGTCGTGATTAGCTTCGTATCATAGGCTTGGCAAGGATACACATCTCCACCGCTAAAGCTAAGGAAGAACAAGTCAAAAGCTAAATTGGGTTAAGAAGGCTTACGGTTAATCATTCAACAATCTTTCACCATAAGTACCACACCAACAAGGCAGTTGTATCGTACATACACGGCCGTAATGACGGAATAGACATATACAATCCGAACACATCCTTGTTCGTGTTTAACCAGCGGTTAGGATGAAGAATGATATAGGGTAGGGAGCTTCTAACTTTCATCGAAAGTCATCATCCAACAAGGCAGCTAAGACATGCATACATGGCCGTAACGACGGAATAGACATGCATGCTCAAACAAGTCCTCGTTCGAGTAGACACTAAGGTTAGTTGCTAGGAAAGGGAAGTAAAATAGGTGTTAAGTAAAATTCACGAAACAAATAGATTAAGCCAACAAATAAGGTACGGTTGCTAGTAACTTTCCCCCGACCGTTCCATGACAAAGACTCGAACATATAGACAAACGCCTCGATCACAGAAATGAAAAAGACAACCTAAGTTGGCGTTCCCATAACGGTCAACTTCCCTTACATCCCGCTCTTACATACTTTTACATAAGTGGTGATATCGGCCACTTTTTACAAGACTTTACATCGTTGATTTTTGTAATGTATTAACGAATAATCGATCCTTCCAAGTGATTCCTTCGGTATAAACTTCTTTTAAACCGACTATTTTTCTTCCATCTTTTTTTTGCTCTTTTTTTGGTCTTTTTTTTCAAACAATACAGCATAAATCTCGGTTTGGTTTCACCGTCTTCACTATCATAATTCATCCGGATAATCTTTTCCTTGTAAAATTTCTTCTTCGGACATGATTCATAATCGCGAAAGTAGCGAAACTTACGAGCTACATATTTTTCCCATTGCATTCTGCAATTTCCCGACCATTATAGAGATAGAAAAATTTCACTTTGACACAGGAAATATAAGACTTTACACGAAAGCAACTAGCAACATTGGTAAAATAGGCTTAATCTACACGATAGGCTAAGGTGCAAAGGTGTAACGAAACATATAATATGGTGTAAAAGGGGATTTTACTCTAAAAATAAGAGTAATCAAGGGTTACACGGGAGTTTAAATAACCAGTGTGGATAGTTAATTTTACAACATGTAGGCTATTTGGTTAAATCTTAGAAATTTATCAGTTAAACATGTTTTTCCATCTAAATCCATAGTACTAATCATGGCGGTCTCGAGTAATATACCAGGCCAAGTTCTTAAGTCCACTACATCACCAGCACACTCATAATTTTATGGAATTTTAGTAGACAGTTGGAAACGGAATAGGCACTTAATTCTCACAATATGTATCAAGGGTTATAGTGCGCTAGGTAATGTAGCTAGTGATTTTTACAAAAGTCATGCAATTTTTTTTTAATTTTGGCCATTTTTAAGCACTTTGCATGTTATTTTGTAAAAAAGAAGACAAGTACGTTCTAATTCTCCATCCCCCCACTTAAATTATACAACATCCTGGTTGTATAGTTAAAATAATAAATAATAAGGAAGAATAGAATTAGAACGGAAAACTCCCTGATGTTTTGCTCGTGATAATTCTCCAAGATGAGTCCTTGAGCAAAAAGTGTGTTGACTAGGGCTTCAGCATGCCCGGATAAGTTCAACACATGTCTTTTTCAGCATATACCATATCATAGTTTCAGCAAGGTCATGTATAAAAGATTAGAAGACAAGTGCAAATTCTATCTCGCTATAATAGTACAAGAAAACAATTAAACACACAAATGTACAGGGATCAATACGTTGTATCCCAAACCCTAGGATATACCGTATTGTTCCTGTAAAAACAATTAAATTACTGGAAATTAAATATTAAGTTTTAAAAATTGATAACGTCCAGACAGCTCTATACGCCGTATCTAGAGGGGTTTGATACGCCGTAAAGAGTGTCTGGGAAGACAGACTCGTGCAACAAATAATTAAAATGCGACAAACAATTAAAATGATCGGGTTGTCTCCCGGGAAGCACTTTTGTTTTAGCTGGTCTTTAAGTTTGACCTTTTTCCTTTCCTTCTCTTTATTTATCTTTAGTGATTCGCTCGCACATATCACCGAGAGCGAATTTCTTCATAATCATTTGGCATGATGCGTACTTCTTGAAAAATTTCATGCTGAGTACAACATCTTTTGCCATATCATCATCATCAATGATGGTAAAACCTAAAATAATAGAAAAAATTTTAACGAAAACAGGTATATCTATTAAAGTACCTGCATGGCTCTTCCTTTCAGCCTTGTCCTTAATTATGGAATAATAAAATCTTTTGGACAATAAGTTAATTGGCAAGGAAGGGAGGAGGTCAGCGTTAACATACTTATACCCGATTACACAAGAAAATTTCATTTTATAAGAGCTGGTTTTAACAAAAGTCGGCTCAAAATCTTGACATGTTTTAGTTTCTAGAGGTGTATCTAAATTATTTAATTATATGTAATTACCATAAGTTAGGTCAAATGATTCATCACCCTCTCCTATAAGCTTTGTTTCTAAATCAAGACTTTTTATTACAAAGACCCTTTTTATTATACTAGTGGCGGATTTAACACTTTTAAAAACAAGTTTTTCTTCCCTGGCCCTCAAAGTAATTTTCCTTTTGAAGACATCAATCTTGGAATGGGCAGTTGACAAGAATGGTCGTCCGAGGATTAAAGGGACACCATCATCCTCGGGTATGTCCAAGATGATAAAGTCTATAGGGAAAATAAATTTACCTATCCTTATTAGCACATTTTTGGCAATACCCCTTGGTTGTTTAATGGTTCGGTCAACTAGTTCGATGGTTAACCTAGTGTGAGATAAAATTCCTAGACCAAGGTTTGTGTAGGTGGAAAATGGCATAACGCTCACACTTGCTCCTAGGTCAACAAGAGCTTTATCGAAACAGATATTATAAATAAAACAAGGTAAAGTAAAGCTCCTTGTGACTTTTTCTTTTGGAGGCAAGGTGTGACATAAGCATCTACAATCTTCACATCTTGTGCCTCTCTCCAATCATCACAGCTGAAGTTTTGTAGTTGATTTGGAAAAAGGACTGTTTCATACAATATGCTCATGTGCTGTGTGCCCGATACGACGTATAGACCACATCCGATATGGCATATCCTAGAAAAATTAGATTTAGCAGTTGAGATCGATTTAACTTGGTCGCGAGAGTTTGTTTCCGTAGATCTAGGCAAGCTTCCAAATCCTCTCTCTTGCAATACCTTGCTCATCTGACCGGTTTGTATTTCCAAGGTTTTAATCGAAGATCCTTGGTTTCTTATTGCTGCATTAGTGGATGCTCGGTTCTTTTTGATTATATTCGAGTTTTCTTCATGCCTTTTAGCTAATTCTGCCATAAATTTGGTCAGTGATTCTTCCAGGCTTGGTCTTTGATCAGGATACGAAGAGTTTCCATTGTTTCGATGGTAGAATCTTGGCCCTGCTACTCTATATTATCCTCCAAGTTGATAGGGTGCACCGAACTGTGTATAATAAGCTTCTTTTAAAGGTTTCCCTTCTTCCTTTTGTAGACAATCCTTTGTATAGTGTGGTCCCTTGCATAGTTCGCATCCAACTTGAGCAGCGTACACTTTCTCATTTACTTTCTTTATTTCTCGTCCGAGATTGTTGAGTTGGGCTTGGATAGCAGCAAGCCCATCAGAAGTTTCAGTACTTCTGGTCCTTAATGATGTTCCATTGGCCATTTCTGAGAGTACTCAGCCATTTCTTGGATGGCTATTTTAGCATCAGCAGCAGTTTTAGAAGGTATGGCACCATTTGAGTCCAAGATTTGTGGAGTTGGAACATCAAGCCCATTATAAAACAAGATGACTTCCTGCATATCGGTCAAATAATGTTGAGGACACTTCATCAGCAACTCTTTAAATCTTCCCCATGCACGGAAAAGGCTTTCGTCGGGGTCCTGCTAGAAGTTGTTGATTTCCTCCATTTTCTTTGCGGTACGGGCAGGTGGACAGTATTTGTTCAGAAAATTAGTTTTGAGAACCTCCCAGGATGTAATTGATCTTGATGGCTGGTTCCTTAGCCATCTACTTACGGCTCCAATGAGGGATACAGGAAAGGCTCAAAGCATGATTTAATCTTAAGGTACTTTTGGGATGTGAAATAAGTCAACAATCTCTAGAACCTTTTCGATGTGCTCGTTTGCATCTTCGTGTTCCGAGCTACTAAAAGTATTATCACGAAGTTCCTTGAGAAATTGCCCCTTCAATTCAAAGGGGGTGTCATGGTTGATCGTGGGCCTAGTAACGCCCGACCCGTAATTTTCTCAGGTTTTGCTCATATATTGTTCCATTATTTTCGTCATTGTTTCTCTTACTTCTTCCTCTGGTTGTTCTAGGATGTCAAAATTATGATCAAACTCCGGTGAATTCGACTCTACTAGACTTGGTGTATCGAAAAGCCTCCTCTTTGAATGAAATTTTTGTTTCGGGTTTTCAAAAGGCGAGAGCAGTTCCCTTGTAGAACTTCTTGTCATGCACTACCTGAAACAAATGACAATAAATCAGTAGGATATGTCCTGATGAGAGAAATCAAATGTAGATTCGAAACAAATGGAATTTTACTACTGTTGCTGTATCAGATGACAAATACGCCGTATTCAATTGGTCTGAATACGCCGTATAGGTCTGTTGAATGCCAGTACGCCATATAGAGTTCACGAAATACACCGTATTGTTTGGAAAACAGATACACCGTTTAGACTGTGAAACTCAATACGCTGTCCTGGTCAGAAGGTTTGATACGTCGTATCCAACAGGTGGATACGGCATATTTAGGTGATCAGTCATAACAAAATACTAATAAAAAACAATTAAATGCGGGAATTTAAACAAACAATTTAAACACACAATACGAATAAATACAAACAGAATTTAAATAATTAGATTACACTAAACTAAACTAATTAATGGTTAGAAATACTAATAAGAATAAGATTTAATTAATTCACTCCCCAGTAGCGGCGCCAAAAACCTGATGTGTTATCGTGTAGGGTTAATTATTTGATTATCAAGTTTTAAATTTATATTTAGCCGACAAACCTAAAACAACACTTTAACGAGCAGTAAGTAGGGTGTCGAACACTAAGAGTAGAAAATTAATCCTATATTCTATCAGTATTTTAATTTGTTTATTTAGCGGTTAAACCTATGCTATGTAAGTTGTCTAATGATATGGGGGTTTTCAGCCTGAGAGACTGGCACAGGTTTGGTGGAAACAAACACCAATTCAATACACAATAAACATAAAAGAAGAAAATTAGAAGATAGAAAAGCGGTACAATCCAAATGATAGAAAACTGTATTAGCCATATTAAATCCGGTTCAATGCTGGTTTGTTTGTTTTAGTGCAATGATTTACTTATCTCGAAGCGACATATCATTCTTAAGACTTAGGCGGGACATCATCCTAAGACCTAGACACGATTAATCCTGTCACAATTAAACGCATCCGCATAAAGCATCCTTTAGTTTAATTATAATCTATCTTAGAGAATTAAAGCAGTGGTGATCCTATTAAAACCCTAGCCCAACGGGACTTTACCCACTTATTGTTTGATGGTGTTTTATATATTGGTAGTCCACTATTCCAATCTTTATCAGTAAATTAAGAGCATGATTGCTGAAACATAAACGGGTCACCTACCGGTCCAACTAAGCTCATAATTCAAAGACAAAGACAGAACGTTATTTGTGATCCTATTGGTCCAGACATATGAAACACGATATGGAGAGCTATCCCGGTATCTAGATTACTTGGTCCGTATCACTAGATCCAGTTGAATGATAGGTCGCATATTCAAACACATAAACAAGTATGAGGTGATAAACATAATTAAACAATCAACGATAAATTAAGAAATCGATTTTAAAACAAACCAAACATTGAACTTTCATTAAGATGGCTAATACCCGAGGGTATTAGCCCACAACCATTGTAATTATACAAGCGTAATCAAACAATTGAAAATCGAACGATTAAGAGAGTAAAAATTACACGATGTCTTCTATGGATTCGTGATCAATGCTTGACCTTGGTGGCTGATCTTCTCTTTTAAAATTCGTCTTTAGTGAGTATGGTATAAAGAATATGATATTGCACACTGAAAACTCGTTTTTGAGTCTTCTATTTATAGTGTCTGAAAAAGACTCGATACGCCGTATCCAGCAAGGTCGATACGGCGTATTGGGCTGGATTCCTTAGAGTGCGCGCTACGTTCGTAATAAATCTTTGATATCATTCCCAATTTACTTGATTTACTGTATCTTCGAATAGTTATCTTCATGGATACGGCGTATGTAGACAGAGTGAATACGCCGTATTGGGAATTGGTCAAACGCATTTTCTTGTGATGTCTTGGCGCAGATACGCTGTATCTCTTTAGTTGGATACGGCGTATTGGTGAAATTTCAGCAATCTTCAAATATCTTCGTTTTAGCTCCAAATTATGCGCTTTTTAGCTCGACTTCACAAAACACTCCTGAATTACTGCATTTATCAACTTCGAAGCAATTAAGTACCAAATAATGCAATAATTATATAAAGGTGGGCAAAACAGATGGGATGAATGATATAATAAAGTGACGTTATTTGATGTCATCACCTTCCTTCTCTTATGTAGCCGCGGCAAAACAAACACCCATATAGGGTTTTGTTGTCTTCCATTTTCTTAAATATCTCATATACAAGATTAATTTCTAATAGTTTTTAAGGTGGTTAGAAGATTAGGTTCATTTGTTTCAAGAGTTTTTGCAAGATTTTGGTTAAAGGTTCTATCTTATCATTTTGGGTTTTCAAGTCTTTCAAGCATCCGTGTCAAAGTTGTATTTCTATCTTGTTCGTAGTGATTGTAAGTAAACTGTTGGAACCTTCCTCTTCTTCTTTTCCATTCGTGTACAAAGGTATGGTCACCCAAGTGTTTGTGTCATTTTTATAATAACTAATAGCATGGTTTTGGTAAAACTGTAAAAAAGATTGAAACTTGATGATCAAATAAGCATGTTGCGATATACTAGTTAGGTTAGGATGATTTTTGATGTATGACGATGGATTAGGAAGATACTTGAGATGGTTGTGTTGTTGGAAAATAGTCGTGAACGGAGATAGGCTAGACTAGGCACTATTGTGAAGTTGTGGGTTGATTTTGAGATGGTTTCGGACAAAATAGTTGCTGATCCAATTTTGTTTTTAGGATTTGGTCAACTTATAAACATTTTAAGTAGTAAAGGAAACAACTTTCGGATAGCTCTTTCCGAGTAGATAGATTTTATTATAAAGAACATCAATAGAGGCCTTGTAATGAAGGAAATACGGTCAAATGAAGTTGGAAACATTTTCGTCAAAAGCTGTCATTTTGACTTTTCTGCGCAGAAAATAAGTCGGGCGATTTGACCCATTTCGAGTCAGTTTTAGCAAAAGTATAAAGCACGAAAGTTGTCCGGAACGACGTTTTACTAGAAGAATTGCAAGGTTTTTAAGCTTAAAAGTGAAAGACAAGTGAGATAATCTGAGTCAAAGTTAGATAAAAAAAATTCGAAAAAAGTCAAAGGCAGGGAGCTAATTGGAAACTAAAAATGTGTTTTTAGGCGATTTCGAGTCCGTTTGAGCTTTGGAAACATTTGCGAAAGTCATTGTATTTTCATTAAATGGTTAGAACACATTAATAACTTTTCAAAAATTATATTTCGAAAACGTTTGAACTTTCTAAAAATAGTAAGTAAGCATTTAGGTTTTGCTTAGTGCGTTGCGTTGTAGGATGGACATGTCAAATAATTAGAGGACGATATTAACGTCGGTGTTTTCAAAACTTCTTAATATAGTAACTTTCCAAAATTATAAAGTTTCAGAAAATAGTAAGTTTTCATCGAAAATGTCGGGATTTAGTTAAAAGTATATTTTCTTCGTAAAGTCACGTTTTATTAATGAAACTAAGACACAAACACACGGGGATTCCATAAGTTCATTTAAATGCTATTATGTCGTTCGTTCTATATTCCTTTCTTAAGGCGCATCATTTTGATAGGTCGCGTTTAGGACATATTGATTTCCGTACTTCATCTGTTGGTTACATCTTTTCTCATCGTTACTTAAGGTGATTTCATAGCCCCACCTTTTTTACCGTTTTGCAATCACTTTATTACTATAGGGTGAGAACATTGTTTACTTTCAATAATGGACACAAGTGCTTTACGTTATTCTTACCTGTTTACGTGTTGCCAAAGTTGCGTATAAACCACTATTGCCCAAACTTTCATGCATTGTTAATTTCTTGACCGACTGTACTGGTCAAATGAGCATGAGTGTTATAAATAGATCTATTGGTCTAATAACCCCTGTCCGGGTAAGTAGCACTTACTTGAATCAGAGGCGCCGACCAAACGGACGTATATCATGTCGAAAGGATTTAGTGGTCTTTGGTTGGACACCTATTAGGGAAGCTATACTTTACTTGGCATGATTATATGCTACTTTCGTATTGAGCTTCGGTATCATGAGCTTAGTGCAACGTAAATGCTTTTTATGTGATATTGTATCTGTTATAATAGTTACATACATTTTGAAACTTGTGGTCCACGCTTTCGTTTAAATTAAACCTATGAATTCACCAAGTGTTGTTGACGTTTTAAGCAATGTTTTCAGGTGCTTAATTTGGATATTCTTTCAAGGTGTTTATTGGAGTTTTCGTGCTATATGACTACTCGTTTTCAAGACTTATTATAATTCATGCTTGTTATCTATGTTGTCAAACTTATATTTCGCTTCCGAAAACCTTGAATTTCTTTTGGAGTATTATGTAAAACTTATTATTTGATCAATGTAACGAGTATGATTTTCAAAACGTCCCCGTTAGTGGTTGTTCTTGCATCTTGTGTTTGTGATATTCTTGACGTCCACACCCTCAGTTTCATATTCTGACGGGACCTGTTTTGGGGGTGTGACAAGCCAAGCCCCTTACCAAGCTAACCCAGAAAGATAATAAGTACGAGTGGGGTCAGGAAGAAGATGAGAAACTTTGTTGTCCGTCTATCTTAGCATTACCTGAAGGGACGAAAGATTTTGTAGTCTATTGTGACGCATCGCTCAAAGGTTTTAGAGCAGTATTGATGCAACGGAAAAAGGTCATAGCGTATGCTTCCCGACAACTAAAGACTCATGAGAAAAACTACACGACCCATGACATAAAACTAGGTGTTGTGGTTTTTGCTCTTAGGCTGTGGAGGCATTATTTGTATGGGACTAAGTGTACAGTATATACTGATCATAAGAGTCTCCAATACATCCTTAACCAGAAGGAGCTTAACATGAGAAAACGCAGGTGGATCGAACTCCTAAGTGATTACGATTGCGAAACCCGTTATCACCCTGGGAAGTCAAATGTAGTGGTTGATGCCCTAAGTCGGAAAGAAAGGACAAAACCATTGCGTGTTTGAGCCTTAGTAATGATGGTTCACACCAACTTACCTAAGCAGATTCTTAACGCTCAAGCGGAAGCACTAAAAGAAGAAAATGAGAAAGCCAAAAATCTGGGGAGAATGGGTAAGAAGATATATGAGACTAGTCCTGATGGAACCCTGTGCTTCGACAAGCGTGTTTGGTTGCCACTATTTGGAGGACTGAGGGATTTAATTATACATGAGTCGCATAAATCCAAGTACTCAATTCACCCAGGATCCGACAAGATGTACCAAGACTTGAAGCGATTACACTAGTGGCCAAACATGAAGGCTGAGATCGCCACTTACGTCAGCAAGTGTCTGATGTGTGCAAAAGTAAAGGCAGAATATCAAAAGCCGTCTGGGTTACTCCAACAACCTGAGATTCCTATTTATAAGTGGGAGAGAATCACTATGGATTTCATCACTGGACTCTCGAGAACTCCAAGTAAGTATAATTTAATTTGGGTCATTGTGGATTGTTTGACAAAGTCTGCTCATTTCTTGCCGATGAAAGAGACTTACAGTATAGAGAAGCTTACCCAACTCTACCAGAAGGAGATTGTTTGTATACATAGAGTGTCGATATCGATCATATCAGATAGAGATAGCCGGTTTGCATCAAGGTTCTGAAAGTCACTCCAAAGGGCCTTGGGAACTCGTCTGGATATGAGTACAGCTTACCACCCGTAGACGGATGGTCAAAGCGAGAGAACGATACAAATATAGAAGACATGTTGTTGGCATGTGTGATCGACTTTGGAAGTAGTTGGGATAGACATTTACCGCTAGTCGAATTCTCCTACAAAAATAGTTATCACACAAGTATCAAGGCTGCTCCTTTCGAGGCTCTTTATGGGCGGAAGTGTAGATCACCGGTTGTTGGGAATTAAAAGTCTTTACAATTAGTACTGCCAAGAGTAAAAGTTTGTACTGCTCAGATTATAACTACCAGTACTAACTAGTTAGTACTGCTAGAGTAAAAGTTAGTGCTGCCAGTACTAACTTAATACTGCTGAAGACTTAATATTGCTGAAGACTTAAGACTGCCAGAAGAAGATAAAGACTGCATGAAGATTAGAATGTGTGAAGAGATATGTATTGAATTATTCTTTGTATATCTTAGTTAGAAGATATGTTGTTATCTTGTAGAACTATAGAAGATTTGTAGTTATCTTGTAAAGGACACCTTGGTGTATAAAAGGAGATCCTAGGTTAGGGTATATTATATACTTTTGCATGCACATAGCTTCAAGATTGTAAACCTTAGTACCAGACAGAGTACTCGTATTATTCATCATAATAATATTGAAGCTTTTTGGTTATATCATTGTTCATTCAAGTTTACTGTTGCATTAATATTTCTTCTAAGTATTAAAGAGTAGATTCCGCATACTCTTTAGTATTCACAAAGTTTCTACCATTGATGTTTTGGATTTATCCAAAGTAACATAATTTTTACAAGCTAAAAAATAGATCTTGAGTTGGGATCAACAAGTGGTATCAGAGCTTGTGTTCTGAAACTTTGATCTAGAAGAAACAAACAAGAAGAACTCTTTATTCACACAAAGAGATGGATCTAGAAACTGCCCAAACCAATACTACTGCAAAGTTGCCCATTCTTAAACAAGGTGAATATGAGACATGGAGACTAAGAATAAAGCAATATTTTCAAGTTCAAGACTATGCTCTATGGGATGTCATAGAGAATGGCAACTCTTTCAAACCAACAGTACGAACAACAGCAAATGCTGATGGTACTTCTACTTCAATGATACCAGGTCCTGTTACTACTTAAGAGAAGGCCCAAAAGAAGAATGATGTAAAAGCAAGAAGTATGTTACTGATGGCACTTCCCAATGAACATCAACTGACATTCAATCAATACAGGGATGCCAAGACTTTGTTTGATGCCATACAAACAAGATTTGGTGGTAATGATGCCACAATGAAGACTCAAAAGACACTTCTGAAGCAGATGTATGAGAATTTTAATGCTCTAAGCACAGAGTTACTTGACTCTATTTTTAACATGCTTTAGAAAATTGTTAGCCAGTTGGCCATCTTGGGTGAAAACATCTCTCAAGAAGATCTCAACTTAAAATTCTTGAGAAGTCTGCCTTCTGAATGGAACACTTATGTTGTGGTCTGGAGGAATAAATCAGATCTAGATACAATGAGCTTTGATGATCTCTACAACAATTTCAAGATTGTTAAACAAGAGGTCAAAAGAACTGTACCCTCAAACTCAAGCTTAAGCTCTCAGAATATGGCCTTTCTATCATCGCATGGCATTACTAATGAAGTTAATACTGCTAATGATCAAGCTAGTACTGCTAGCACTCCAGTTAGCACTGCTAGTACTCCAGATAATATTGCTAACTTAAGTAATGCCACTGTCTATGCATTTTTAGCCAATCAACCAAATGGGTCTCAACTTGTATATGAAGATCTTAAACAAATCCATGAAGATGACCCAGAAGAAATGGATTTAAAGTGGCAGTTAGCATTGCTGAGCATGAGAGCAAGAAGATATTTCCGGAAAACTAGTAAGAAGATCACTATCAATGGGAGTGATACAGCTGGCTATGACAAGTCCAAGGTAGAATGTTTCAACTGTCATAAGATGGGACATTTTACAAGGGAATGCAGAGGACCTAGAAATCAAGATAATAGGAACAGGAATCAAGACAGCTCAAGAAGGACTGTAAATGTGGAAGAAACTTCTTTTAAAGCTATGGTGGCTATTGATGGAGCTGGTTTTGACTGGAGCTTTATGGCAGATGAGGAAGTCTCTACAAACATGGCACTTATGGCTTTCTCAGACTCTGGGGTATACAATGACAAAACTTGTTCTAACACTTGTCTTAAAATCTTTGAAACTCTTAAAACTCAACTTGATAATTTAAGAATAAAGTTTAATAAATCTAAGTTCAATCTAGCTACTTATAAAAGAGGTTTAGAATCTGTAGAAGAACAACTTGTCTTTTACAAGAAAAATGAGGTTATGTTTTATGACCAAATTGTTGTTCTAAAAAGAGATACCTCATTTAAAGACTTAAAAATCAATGCTCTTAAAAGTGAGATAGAGAAGCTTAAGAAAGAAAAAGAGAGCAATCATATTAAAATTGACAAATTTAAAAATGCTTCTAAGAGCTTAGATAAATTAATAGGGAGTCAAATATCTGATAACAGTAGAAAAGGTGTAGGGTTTGTAAGCTATAATGTTGTTCCACCTTTACCTACAGGCTTATTTGCACCCCCAACTATTGATTTGTCCAACTCTGGTCTTGAGTAGTTCCAACAACCCGAGTTTGAAGGAAATGGACCTAAGGCCAGTAAGAATGTCTGTAAAGATACCTCTAATGAGATTAGGAAAACTCCTGATGCCCCATTGGGTAAGAAGTTGATGTCAGAAAAAGAGAAGCAAAATGTTTTTCCTACTAAGATAGAATCTGTTAAACAACAAGAAAAACCAGCTAGGAAACCAGTTAAGTATGCAGAGATGTACAGATCACAAAAACCTAGAG
The DNA here is from genome assembly GCA_026074375.1 of Tanacetum coccineum. Lineage (NCBI taxonomy): Eukaryota > Viridiplantae > Streptophyta > Magnoliopsida > Asterales > Asteraceae > Tanacetum > Tanacetum coccineum. The sequence continues at coordinate 27,101 of BQNB010058285.1, forward strand.
GGAATCAAAAAAACTAGAATAATCTTAAATCCCAACAGCTAGGAGGTGATTTTGTGATGTATAATAAAGCATGTTTTGTTTGTGGAAGCTTTGACCATGTACAGGCCCACTGCAATTACCATCAAAGGGAAGGGATGGTAAATGGGAATAATTATACAAGGGTGAATTATAATTCTGCTAAAAAGCTCACCCTAACTCTCACATGAACATAACTCCCAAAGCAGTTATAATGAAAACTGGCCTAAAACCACTTAATACTGCTAGGCATGTTAATACTGTTCATCCCAAAACTACAGTTTATAGAGCTAGACCAATGTCATGTTTTTCAAAATTAGCACAATCAACTGTAAAGAGGCCCTGTCAATCAAGAACGGCATTAACTAACAAAAACTTTAACCAAAAAGTTAATACTGCTAAGGAAAAAGTTTATACTGGTAAGCTAAAATCAGTTAATACTGCTAGGCCAACCACAGCAGTAGTTAATGCTGTCAGGGAAAATCAGGTAAATGTTGTTAAGGCCTCAGCATGTTGGGTTTGGAGACCTACCAAACTTAACAGTGCATCAATTACTTTCAAGAGACAAAATTATATTGATGCACGAGGCAGATCAAGTCAGTGATGGCTTGGGTCCCCAAAGGAAACTAATTTCCTTATCTTTATGTGTAGGGTCATCCACAAAAAGAAAACCAAGGATATGTGGATAGTGGATGCTCTAGGCACATGACAGGCAACATGTCCTATCTCTCAGACTTCAAGGAATTTGATGGAGGATATGTTACCTTTGGGGGAAGAGACAGAGGAGGAACAATTACTGGTAAAGGAACTCTTAAAACTAGTAAGCTTGATTTTGAGGATGTGTACTTTGTCAAGGAGTTACAGTTTAACATTTTTAGTGTCTCACAGACGTGTGACAAAAAGAACAGTGTTCTTTTTACTGACACTGCATGTTTTGTTCTGTCTCCTGATTTTAAGTTACCTGATAAAAGTCAGGTTTTACTTAAAGTTCCTAGAAAGAACAACATGTACAGTGTTGATATGAAAAATATGGTTCCTAAAGAGAGCTTAACCTCTCTTGTTGCAAAGGCCACACTTGATGAATCACCGCTATGGCATAGGAGGCTTGGTCATATAAACTTTAAAACTATAAATAAACTAGTTAAGGATAATCTTATGAGGGTGTGTTGCTTGCCTTAAAGGAAAGCAACACAAAGCCTCTTGTAAGTCCAAGATCCAGAGCTCTATTACTCAGCCTTTATTCATGTTGCCTATGGACTTGTTTGGTCCAACTTTTGTGAGCAGCTTAATGAATAAGAAATATTGTCTTGTGGTCACTGATGATTATAGCAGATTCACTTGGGTTTTCTTTTTAGCCTCTAAGGATGAAACTAGTGGTATCCTTAAGAACTTTATAACTGAGATAGAAAATCTAGTTAATAAGAAAGTAAAAATAATCAGATGTGACAATGGGATAGAGTTTAAGAATAGAGTTATGAATGAGTTTTATGAAAGGAAAGGCATTAAGAGAGAATTTAGTGTAGCTAGAACTCCTCAGAAATAGAACACTAATTAAGGCTGCTAGAACCATGTTAGCTGACTCTAAGTTACCTACTACATTTTGGGCTGAAGCAGTTAATACTGCTTGCTATGTGCAGAATAGGGTAATTATAGTTAAGCCTCATAACAAGACCCCTTATGAATTGTTTAGAGGTAGAACTCCTGCTCTAAGCTTCATGAGACCATTTGGGTGTCATGTTACCATTCTTAACACGTTAGATCATCTTGGTAAATTTGATGGAAAATATGATGATAATTTCTTTGTTGGATACTCATTGACCAGTAAGGCTTTTAGAGTATACAACATTAGAACCAGGAAAGTAGAAGAAAGCTTGCACATTAGGTTCTTGGAGAATAAACCTATTGTTACAGGTGATGGTCCAAAGTGGTTGTTTGATATTGATAGTCTAACAAAATCAATGAATTATGTGCCAGTTGTTGCAGGTACAAACTCTAATGATTTTGCAGGTTCAGAAGAAAGTAATGGTGCAGGTCACACTAGCAAGGAGACTGAATTTAGCCAAGACTACATTGTGATGCCACTATGGAAAGATGGTTCAATGTTTGATTCTTCTTCAAAGAATTCCAGTGATGATGAACCACAACCTTCTAGTAATGCCTGAAAAGAAGGATGATGAAGGTGTAAATAAAGAAAGTGGAATTGATGATCAAGAGAGACCTGAAATAATACTCAAGATGTTAATACTGCTAGGCCAAGTATTAATACTGCCAGTACAAATGTTACTACTGGTAGTCTAAATATTAATACTGTTAGTCTAACAGTTACTACTGCTCCACTTGAAGCCATACATGCTGAATTCTTTGGTGATGAAACATAAATAGATATGAGCAACATTACTACCACATATCTAGTTCCTTCTACTCCAAATACAAAAATCCATAAAGATCATTTCCTTGAATCAGTGATTGGTGATGTGCATCTTGGTACAGACAAGGAGAAATGAACAACGACTATAAATGAACAAGGTTTATAGTGTTGTTTATGAAGCGAAACTCATAAGACCATTATACTTGTCTGTTCTTGTTTCCTACCCCAGGAAGAGCCAAAAAAGTCATCCAAGCCATTTAAAAGATCCAAGCTATATAGAAGCTATGCAAGAAAGTTTTCTGCAGTCAAGTTATAACAGGTTTGACCTTGGTGGAACTACCACATGGCAAAAGACCACTGGTACTAAATGGTGTACAAGAACAAGAAAATATAAAAAGATAAAAGTACTTGTTGATTAGAAACATGGTAAGGCTGGGTGCACAGGGTTTACACTCAAGAAGCAGGAATAGATTATGATAAGATTTTTGCTCCAGTTGCTAGAATTGAAGTCCAATGGGCTGTTCCTTAGCTATGCCTCATTCAATACTTATCGTTAATAGTATAATATTAATAAAAAAAAATAAAAAAACAGATGGATATGAAGTAGTGCATTTCTGTTGGCAAGATTGAAGAAGAAGTTATGTTTTGTCAACCTCTAGGATTTGAAGATCCAGAGTCCCTGACAAGTTTATAAGGTAGAAAAGGCATTATATGGTCTACATCAAGCTCCTAGAGCTTGGTATGAGACTTTATCTACCTTAAATTTGTTTTTTTTTTTTATTGGACAATGGATTTTTAAAGAGTCAGAATAGATAAGACTTTTGATGTGTCCTTGTATAAGTTTATTTATGATTACATGTTTTTACATTTATAATTTAGCCGATCAACCTAAAGACAACACGTTACTAGGCAAGAGTACCCGGTCCAAGATGTAGCTTTCCGGTAAAGTAAGGTGTCAACACTAAGAGTGAGAGTTAACCTATTATTCTATCAGTATTTTATTCTATCTAGATTAGTCTAATCACTGGTTAAACCTATGCTATACATATTTACTAGAGGTGAAAGGGGGTTTTCAGCCTGAGAGACTGGCACAAGTTTATGGTGACAAATATCAATTCTAAGCACAATACACACTAAAGCAAATAAACACAAGACAAAAGAGCAGAACAAGCCAAATAATAGAAAACTGTATTAACCATGTTAAAATGCTGGTTTGATTAAGAAGAAGAACTTGATCAAGAAAGTTCTAAGATGCAAAAGACTAGTGAAAGCTCAGAACTAGCTAAAGAACCAAGAGATAAAGAAGCTGATGAAATGTCACAAGAAGAGCTACAATAAATGATGATAATAGTTCCAGAGCAAAGGATGAATGTTGAATCTTTACAAACTAAGTATCTAATAACTAACTGGGAGATTTACACCGAAAGTACTAGGAAGTACTGGAAGATCATCAAAGATGGAAATCATACTGAGGTACATCAATTCTTTAATGATATGCTGAAAGCCTTAGACATGGATGACTTAGTGATGCTATAAAGTCTGATTAAAGAGAGGTTCAATTCAACAGAACCAACAGATGATAAAGAAAGAGAGATATGGTTTGAGTTGAAGAGATTATTTGAACCAGATACAGCTGATAAGTTAGCTGAAGCTTCAATGCATACTCTTTGAATTAACTTGAAGCTAATGATTCATTAGAGTGCATCATGTATCCTTAACAGAGAAGGGAGAAATAGACATCTACATGCTGGTAGATGAAATCTATCTCTTATCCAGGGTTCCAATAGGAACTCTTACACAGATGCTGGTTGCAAAGCTCTTGGTAGAACAATATAATAAGATGTCCAGAGAGAACTCCTTAGGAACATATTCATGCAGGTTGAAAACTCTCTCACAAAATACACATTTTCAAAATCTAGATTATCAATTTTAATGGTACATTTTCCTGTGATTTTCCCTCCTTTAGAGTTCCTTCCAAAAGCAACATATCCTCCATCAATTTCTTCATAGTCTGTAAAATAGGACTATTCCTTGTCATGTGCCTTGAGCATCCACTATCAATCATTCCTTGATCCTGTAAATCCATTTGTGGATTACCCTACACATTATATAAGAAAATCAGTTTCTTTTGGGGACCCAAGCCATCACTAACTTGGATCTGCCTTGTGCATCAATATATTCAAACTTTTTAAGGGTGATTGATGAACTATTGTGTTTAGAAACATGGTCTAAAACTTTAGTCTTTGATTTCCAAACCCAACAAGCTGAGGCCTTAACATCATTGATATGATTTCCCTTAACAGCATTAACTACTACTTTTGGACTAGCAGTATTAACATTGTTACCCCTAACAGTATTAACCCTTTGATTAAAATTACTATTTTTAAAAGTTGTGTTCTTATTAGTGGGCCTCTTAACAGTTGAATGTGCTGTTTTAGAAAGATTTGACATTGGTCTAGCAGCATTCACTATTGTTTTTGAGTGACTAGTATTAACTTGTCTAGCAGTATTAACTAATACTGTTGTTTTAGAAGTATTTTGTCTAGCAGTATTAACTGATATTAAACCAGACTTCATTAGTACTAATCTTGGGATCATGTTCTTTTTAGCACAGGGGTGAGTCTTTTTAGCCAAATTCTTATGATTCGCTCTTTTACAATCTACCTGCAAGTGATCAAAACTTCCACATACATAACAAGCTTTGTTTAACATCTCAAAATTACTTCCTAATCTTTGAGACATCATATTATTCTAGTTTTTGATTGCCTCTAGAAGCATGAGTGTTTTGCCTATTTTGCTCAACATAATTAACAGTTTTCCTAATAGTATTTTCTTGCTGTTTAGGTTTCACAAACTTTATCTTAGCAAAACTAGACTTAACTGTTTTCTTTTCAATCTTAGCCTGATGCACATCTTCTTCCTCACTATCAGACACCCAATCCTCCATAATTAGAGCACCATTATTCTTTCTAACTGCTTTAGGCTTTGCTTCACTAGTCTTAGCTTCACTGTTCTCAACTACAGGTTTAATAACTACATGCTCACTTACAAACTCTTCTAAACCAGTAAATGACAAGTCAGGTGTAGGAGGCATAAAATTTCCTGTATAAGGAGGTGAAATAGCATTATACCCTAAACCTGTTTTGCACTTATCAACTATCTGACTGTCTATTAGTTTGCTTAAGCTTTTAGATGAATTCTCATATTTTTCTACTGTTAGCTGAATCTCATCTTTTTTTTTAGTTAGTTCCAACTTCCTCCTAAGCTCTGTAATGGCTACTTCTCTTAAATGAATCTCACGTTTTAAGACCTTGATATCTTCCTCATAAACATACTCATTTTTCTTATATACTAGAAGTCTTGCTTCTACAGACTTTAAACCTGTTTTATAAGCAATAGCATTTAACTTAGATGTCCTTAAGTCTTTTAACAGTTGTTCATTTTTTTCTTTAAGAATTTTAACATTTTCCAAATAAAATGATGAACAGTTTGAATCAATAGATACCTTAGAGTTAGAACTTGTAGAAGAGTAAGCCATGAGTGCAAAGTTAGTTGGACCTTCTTCTGCTTGATCACTCCAATCATAACCAGAAGCATCACAAGATACCAAAGCATTAGAAGTAGTTGTCTCCATTGGCACAACCCTTCTTGTTCTCTCTATATTCTTATTTTTTGGTTCCTTGGAGCCCTGCACTCCCTTGCAAAGTGTCCTCTTTTGTGGCAATTGTAACACTCCACTTTGGATTTATCAAACCTAATGGTCTTAGTACCATTTATAGAAAATTTCCTTCCAGTCTTCTTCAAGAATCCCCTTGCCCTCATTGTTAGCATAGCCATCTGTCACCTTAAATCCATCTCTTCTAAATCATCAGGATGAATTTGTTGCAAGTCCTTATTGTCAAGCTGTGAACTATTTGGTTGACTTACAAAGAAAGCACAAATGACATCATCACTCAAGTTGTCAATTGTTGTTGAGTTAACAGCAGTAGCTTAAGTGATAGCGGTTGTAGCACCATGAGCATTATTAACTGCTCCATTTGTATTGCTGGTGCTGTTTGAGGACACAAAGGCTTTGTTTTATATGTTTGTGCTTAAGCTTGATGTCCCTTTGACATCTGGTTCATAGATCTTCGGGTTGTTGTAAAGATCATCCAAGCATAATGTATCTATCTCAGGCTTATTCCTCCGCACAATGGTATGTGTGTTCCATTCTGGTGACAAACTTCTTAAGAACTTCTGATTCACATCTTCTTGTAAGATACTTTCACCATGAATCTCCAATTGACTGATAAGCTTTTGAAGCCTATCAAAGGTTTGATCTAACACCTCTGAGCTAGATGTTGTAAAATTTTCATACTGCTGCTTTAAAAGATTCATCTGAGTCTTTTTAGTAGCAGCATTCCCTCCAAACCTCTTCTCAACAGCCTGCAGCAATGACTTGGAATCTTTGATGGAGTTAAACTTTAATTTATGTTCATTAGGGATGCCCATCAATAAAGTGCTTCTTGCCTTCAATTCTAACCTCCTTTTTGCCTTTTCTTCAGCAGTTGTAGGAGCAATTATAGTCTCAACACCTTCAACAACTTTTGTTATTGGAGGTGCATTACCATTCTATTCTATTCACCTATGACGCTCTCATAGAGCATAGCCAATCATCTGGATGTATTGTTCTATCCTCATCCTTCAGATCTCAAAAATCACAGGTTTGAGCATTGGAACCTTGGATGCAGCCACCATATGTGCAATTCTGAATCCATATCTTCTAGTAAAGAGGATCTTGTGTATGCAAACACGTTCTTCTTATTCAAAGCTTCTCAACAAGCTCTGATACCACTTGTTGTTCCCAACTTAATGGATCTTGAATTCCTTAGCTTGTGTAAGGTTTAGTTATGCAAGATAAATCCAACACAACTATGACAAAAACTTTGTTTGATAATACTAAAGATTATACGGAATCTAATCTTTAATATAAGAAGAATTCTTCAATGAAACAGTAACCTCCACAAACAATATAATTCAACAATATAACTCTAAATATTATAAATACAAATAATAACGAAACACTCGACCTAGTATTAGGGTTACAAAACCTTAAAGCTATGAACAACTCTATGAATCATTTTTAATACTTTGATACATACAACTCTATACCCTAGGACCTCCTTTTATACACCAAGGAGTCCTAATAGGATTACAATATTTTCCTAAGTTATCACGATCTTCTAAACAAATAACTTATACGTATCTTTTACAAAAATATCTCATACATATCCCATAAGCAATCTTTATCTTTTCTCTGATCAGTCTTTATCCTTTCAGTAGTTGTAATCTTTTAGCAGTTGTAACTTTTATACCAGCAGCATTAACTACTTAGAAAGTTTACTTCAATCTTCCCCAGCAGTACTAAGTTACACTAGCAGTACTAACTTTACTCTAGCAGTACTAACATTACAATCAGTATCATATACACTAGCATAAGTAATTTATACTAGCAGTATAACTAGCAGTACTACTAATTAGGCATATTTTTCATTAAGATTACTAACAGTACTAATTTATGCTTAGCAGTAGTAACTAATACCTTATCAGCAGTAACTTCAAGAAGGCTTTTAATCCCAACAATCTTCCCCTAAACTTGATATTTATCTTCAAAATCATCAAGTTTATTCATTAAAAAAAATCCTTCATCAATCACTAGTAGGAGAGCTTCCAAACACTTCATATGAGGTACAAGCCCTTCCTTAAGATGTTTCTTGATCAATCTAAGAGTTTCAAAATTGCCATTTCACACACTCACAATAATCAACTAGAGCTTAAACAACATTGAACATCGATGTAGATGTGCTTTGTAAGTGGATACATCTCTCAACAACATATAATAAAGTATTTCTGCATTGTTACACAATGAAACTTCCACAAGACAGTCAGTCAGTCAGGAGTAGCTAGTCCTCTCAGGAGGCAAAGAGCAGCCAGTCAGGAGTAGCTAGTCTCCTCAGGAGGCAAGGAGCAGCCAGGAGTAGCTAGTCCCGCCAGGAGGCAAAAAGCAGCCAGTCGGGAGTAGCTAGTCCCCTCAGAAGGCAAGGAGCAGCACTGTCTTCATCGGAGCTAGTACACTATGACTTATGACTGATGTACGATGTACGAATGCCACAGACGTCTGGTCCACAACCCGTACTTGGAGCATGAAGACAACTTTGACCCCGAGGACAAAGTCTGATACATGCCAGCGACTTACACGCTGCCTCTAGAAGACAACTTGAACATACAAGACAAAGTCTGATACATGCCAGCGACTGACGTGCTGCCTCTAGAAGACAACTTAGCTCCCACAATGCTCTTGTCTTGGAGCTAAGCCCATGTAGTTTATAATAAACTCTTCACACACATGAACAAGGGAAGTTACACACACATACTTTCTTTTACTATCTCTCTAGTTTCTCTCACTAGAACTCATACCAAGCATATACTTATCCTCACGCCGGAGCTTGGTCTCGGATTAAAACCTCGGGACGAGCTAACGGTGTCTTGTCTTATTTCAGCTCAGGGCCAAAGGAGATGCTGTAATATCCAAAGGACCATCAACTAAATCACACTCATGAGGACTTACTCACTCAGATCTAGGACGAAGGGGATGTTCCAACTTCCGAAGTACTAGCTGCTGAAGCACACTTATAAAGTCTAAGCATCCTTACGGGAATTTGCTTAAACATTGGCGCCATCCGTGAGACCCGTTATTTTACTCTACCGATTTTGCTCGTTCGGTTAAGTTTGTGGCGGGTTCTCTTTCGGAAGATGGTTTGGTCCCGGAGACCAAGGGACAACAGGGTGCAGGCCTTCCTTTGGTAGGAGCTATGGGTCACCACTTGTCTAGCCCGAGAGAAACCTTCTTCCCTGCACATAGAAGATAAACGAAAAAGTTAATGGCTCGTTCGGAGTTACTCCATCGCCACCCTCTTCGTTTGTAGTTAAGGGGCTCGTTCGGAGTTAATGGGCTCGTCCGGATATGCCATAACGATCGGGGATACGGGTTCGTTCAGTATACCTCCGTTTGTCTTCTATTCTAGTCTCAGATCTGTAAGTGCTCTATCTTTTGTTTTCATGCGCAGTTAATTGCCATGCAAGTTTTATGAAGGCACACAAGTATAGATCTCTTAGTATCACCACATCATTACACAATGTTTTTGGATGAGTGCATGATATGTGTTTTTATATGTGATAAACATTTTCAGGAAAATGTTACACATTATAATTGATGAGGTATGGTCTCCTCCGGATGCTGAGGGGGAGACAATCACTATTAACTCCTAATATTCCTAAGACAAACTACTCCATGTTAGAACGGTCCACTGGAATAGCTAGGGTGACGAAGGCCACCTTAGGTCCAGAGGCAATAACTAAGGAGTAGTAGCTCCTTAGGAGGTAAGTTAATAGCTAGTCCCCTCAGGAGGCAAGGACCAGCCGATCAGGAGTAGCTAGTCCCCTCAGGAGGCAAGGACCAGTCGGTCAGGAGTAGCTAGTCCCTTCAGGAGGCAAGGACCAGCCAGCCAGGTAGGTCAATAGCTAGTCCCCTCAGGAGGCAAGGACCAGCCTGCCAGGTAGGTCAATAGCTAGTCCCCTCAGGAGGCAAGGGTCAGCCAGTCAGGAGTAGCTAGTCTCCTCAGGAGGCAAGGGTCAGCCAGTCAGGAGTAGCTAGTCTCCTCAGGAGGCAAGGAGCAGCACTGTCTCCATCGGAGCTAGTACACTGACGACTGACGTACGATGTACGAATATCATAGACGTCTGGTCCACAACAAGTACTTGGAGCATGAAGACAACTTTGACCCCGAGGACAAAGTCTGATACATGCCAGCGACTTACACGCTGCCCCTAGAAGACAACTTGGACATACAAGACAAAGTCTGATACATGCTAGCGACTGACGTTCTAGAAGACAACTTAGCTTCCACAACACTTGTGTCTTGGAGCTAAGCCCAGGTAGTATATAAAGAACTATTCACACACATGAAGAGGTTAAGTTCTACACATACACTTCTCTCGACTCTCTCTCTAGTTTCTCTCACTTAAACTTATACCAAGCATACACTTACTCTCACGTCGGAGCTTGGTCTCGGATTTAAAATCCGAGGCGAGCTAACGGTGTTCTTTCTTATTTCAGCCTAAGAGACGAAGGAGTAGCTGCAGGATCTCGTAAGGATCAGGGCTGAAGAGCAGTTACGAAGATTTGCTCGAACATTGGCGCCATCTGTGCGACTCGAAATACCAATCTACCAATTTCTAAGTAATAGATGGTTGTACGAAGGGTCCTCAACTGGAGGAGGGTGAAAACTTGAACACC